>JAVDBV010023639.1:0-10537 GCA_032619315.1 Piper longum
TTATTTTTCTTTGTAATTAATGATGTCTTTCATATCACATATGAATTTTTTGTGTCTATTTGAATATTCTATGGAGTAAATTCTTTTCTAGGATTTTCAATGAAACTTAGTGCATGGATTAATAAAGGTTATTAATTTTTATTGATGTGATTGTATTTTGGATCATCTATTTTATTCTATTCGTTAATGCTATCATTAGATTGGCCACCTATTGATTGATTTAGAAATTTAATCTTGTCTAGAGATAGAAAGATTAGATTTGTCATTGAATAAAATAGCCTTTGTTCATCTATTTTGGGTGATTTGCATATGAGATAGAGATGTACTTATATGTCTTAGGTAAGGGCAGAACTTAATGTATCATTTTGCATACGCAATTTCATAGAGATATAGAAATTGGGTGCGATTGATAAGTTTATGGTGAATCTAAGAGATGTCATAAATAATTAATTCCCGTGGTTAATGGTTCGAATCTGCAATTCATAGGTAAAAATTATAACTTTAATCATATAGAGCACTAAGTGAAATTGAAAATCCTAGATTTGTCGTCTTGAAATCAATTCATCATTTAACTATTGCAATTTTAGATTAATTTAGTCGTAATTCACAATTTAATCACTCTTTGAATTTGTTTTCATTTAAGTATAATTAATTAATTTAGTTTTGGTAATTGAGAATTTTTATAACTAATTCCTCGTGGGACGATACTTTCTTATCACTTTTATTACTTGATTCGACACGTGCACTTGCGTTATAATTTCCACATCAATCAACCCACCTAAACTACCCATAACGCGATAAATGACGTAAAACTATTTCTATGATCAAAATGCATAATAATAAAAATTGTACTGCATACTCTTATACATTCTGATAACTCATTCTTTTCTGCTGTATCCATGACGTTATCATCATATACTTGGGTACACATGACCCCTCATGGCTCATACACGCGACCGACATCGGCTCTGTACACGTGTTCTGATATATATTCGACTCGAAATAGCAGTCGAACCGACCGGTTCTGATTATAAAACCCTGACTCGAATCGTGAGTTTTACAATGTTATTAAGTTGAGTTTGAGTCGACATACAAGTCAATTTTAAGTCAAGTTCAAATTATAACTGATTCGAGTTAAGTCGAATATTACTTTGCTCAAACTCAACTTGTAGGTTTCAAATTCGAGTTCAAGCTCAAGCATTAAAATGTTGAATTTTGAGTCGAGTTGAACCGAGCCGAATATAAAATACTCCCAAGCTAGCTTGCTAAATTACCAGACCTATTCCTAATATTCAACGAGCCACCAATTGCAAATTGCATATAAAAACTAAATTAATTAATACAACTTCGATGCATCAGCTCATATTTATGCTGTGCTGCAATTTAATTTACACAAATACCCACACACACATTCATACGTAACTAGTGTCAAAACTAACTGTGGTAGTAGTTCCACGGAAGTGGGTATTCTTGATGACAAGAACGCCCTCGCTAGCAAAGAGCGCCAACCTAACGTTGGCTGCCTGGTAAGGATGAACACTATCCCGGAACACATTCTGGCTTCCATTTCTGCAAGTGCCTGGGTTCTTCGGGTTGCACAGAATTGATAACTCTGCTAGTCCTGTACGACAACAACCTTTGCTAGATTCTACGAAGCCTGTGCAACATCCATGGAAGTTGGTTACATCGTTATGCAGATTAATATCAATCTAATATATGAACATAAACTCCAAATAAAAAAAATGTTCTATAGCAATTTGTTAGCGGCAGCAAACTGTCCAATTAAATTGGATTTAGGGATTGAGAGAGATGAGGTTACCGTATTTAGCAGGGTCAGTTATCATCTCATAGAATGGCTTGTAGATATCAAAAATTGCAAGGTTGATTCCAGGTAGTTGCTTTTGGAGATCAGTAGCAGCTACATTTAACTTCTTATTGACGGTCTCTGCATACTGTTGAATCTAGAAACGCGGTCCCTACTCTTCTTATCAAATAGTGTCCTTGCAATTGACATGCATCCTGTTAGGGTTCCTCATTATACGATAAATATGAGACGCATGCAATTAAATGAAAAACCGTAAAGATATGATGTTATTCTAAGAGGTACAACGAATTCGAAAAGATTTGTGAAAAACGATGAGTATTTAGTGTTTAGTTTTTCGTATCTACGAGGCTAGTTTTTTTTTCCTACATATAAGTAATTGTACATGTGTAATTTAGAGTGGAAAGGAGTGCAACTGAAGAGTGTGTTATTTGAGTTTTACTGTGAGGTTGTGAGGTTTTATAGTGAGGCTCTCCCTCTCTCTCTTTGAGGAGGTTAGAGTGTATTATTTGAGTTTCACTGTGAGGTTGTGAGGTTTTACAGTGAGGTTCTCTCTCTCTCTCTCTTTTAGGAGGGAGAACCTCTCCTCACAAGATATGAGTCTTCCCAATTTGATTATTTATTCTAGTTACAGTTTGAGGGTATTCCTAATTAGAGTGTGTTCCAGTTAGAGTTTGAGTATTCCCAATTGAATGTGCATCCCAGTTAAAAATTATTGAGGTTGAGTGTTCACAATTAGATGTATATCCCAGTTGGAGATTGATGTAGATGATATACTGGCTTTACCCGATATGTATACCCATTATTTAATTATAGTGGATGGTTTTTAGTTTCCTACTATTTTGGAGGTTCAACGTTAAATTTGTGTGTCATTTATTTTTTATTTTCGATTGATTTGCCTTGTCAAAAAATACACAACATAATATTTGGGAATTTTGTATGTAAAAATCCCAACACATCTTGCTCCCATTCCATGGAGTTCCTAGTCGTCATCGTCATCATCACTACCGTCGTTTTTACATTTTTTGTAGTCTGAAACATGAGTCTCTTTCATATTTAGCTTGATGATAAAAAGCCTATGTAAAAATAAAATAACGAGTTCAGTTTCTACGAAAATCCTATCATCAATGAATATTTTTTACTCACAAATTATGAGGACTGCTCAATGGGATCCTGTCATGAATAAATATTAATCACATCGCTTAAATACAAGTGGAAAACTATACATATAAGATTAGTTGTGTTTGTTTTCTATTGAATAAAGGGATGGGAAGGTAGTATTCTTACCTTGATGAGATCTTGGAAATTCCCAATAAGCATATCAGAGTACCGATCAGGACTGCACGCGATCTTAAGAACAGAGTTGATATAGTAATTCTGTAGAAAGTCACTGCTGCCAAAGCTAACTATATAGAGAGCTTCATTGATGATTTTCATAGCCGACCTTTTCCCAGCCATTTTTTCTAATTCCAATTGGTACTTCTTGTAGAGATTGAGCTGCTTGAAGATTGGAAGAGGTTGCTACAAACCATATTGGAAAAAAACAAGTGTCATCTGGACCTCATATGGACTATATAGGTTATTTAGTAAATAGATGAATATATTGATGAGAAAAGAGAAATATTGGAAATTGAATTTTAGGAATTAGTCCATGAGTTCATAATTGCAGTTTTTTCAAAATACGCAGAACCAGCTAAAGCAAAATTGGCCCCAATAAGAAGGTTCTTGCCAGTGGCGGAGGGGCGTAGGAAAGGAAGAGGACATGCAATCCCAACTTAGTAACAAAAGAAAGAAAGAAAAAAGAAAGGAAAAAAAATTCAAGATTTTCTCGCCTGTGATAGGGAGGGAAGTTGGACCTGAAAATGGTGGGAAGGTAGTTGTTGTTGCCCACTTCCACAGCAGAGTCCCCAAAGATGATGATGTCTGGGGCTAGAGTGCTGGTATTATTCCCATTTGCATACATGAAGGCATAGAAGAACGCCAACAATATTGACAAACACGTAGCATTGCACCTAATTGACATTTTCTTCGTCGTCACTAATTAGAAGAAAGGTCATACAACTTCAAGCAAAACAAAGGAGGAGATCCCTTCTTCTGTTTTAGCCCTTGGGAGTTCTTGAGAAAAACTTTAAGGCGTTAAAAGCTTTTCTCCCGAATGAAGCACTTGATATATTTAGCTAGGTTTGCAGGCCATCACTACCCATATTGCAAAAATTGCTTCTGTTACTAGTTTTTGGTTTGAAGTGGTTTATCCACATAATCCACACATTAATATGATCTTATTTTTTTTGGCCCAACTTATCGAATAATTTATAGCAAAACTTTTGACAAAAAATATGCGGCTTCATACCAAATTTACATATTGTAACAGGAACTTGTGTTGGAGTCCAGTCGTGTATCTTGAGGAGTGCTACAGAAAACTATCATAGCCTTGGCTAATTATGCATACCAGAGGCGTATGAAATTAGTTGAAAAAACCTTGGCCGTAATAAAATGTGACAGGTTCCGTGTATGAGCTTCGTTACCATCCTCAAACAAAAAAAGATTGAACCTAACATGCCCTTCCACATCCATACCATTTCGAAATTATCGTCGTGTGCCTTCCTAAATTATAAGATGGAACGAATTTGAAATTGTTTGCAAATGCCGGTGATGTCAGTGGCGAGCTTGCCATTACAGAATCTCCCAGTTGCAGTGTGGTTGAACTCCCGGCCGTATGACTTGAAAATGGTGGGAAGGTAATTGTTGTTGCCCACATCCACAGCATCGTCCCCAAACGCGATGTAGCTGGGAGTAGAGTGCTGCTATCTTTACCCATTGACAGAAAAATGGAGGTAGATAATAACAACAACAATGGCACATTCATCGGATTCAATCTCGCCATGATCGCATGCTATTAATTTCAAGGAGACTAGAACTTGAAGAAAACAAATAGAGAGGATCCTTTTTGTTGCTGGGTAATTAAAGTTTGTTGTTCAAGGAGCTATAAACAGAATTCTCATGTTACATAAACTTTCCACTGTTGTTTATATATTATATTTTACCACGTGCACAACCTAAAACAACTCCGTTTTACTAGCTTATGGTTTGAAGTATCTACTAGGTGTGTCTGTACCTTTTTCGTCTAAAATGTTATCAATGTGACAACTTGATCCTCTTCCCCAGGGATCCCAGAGTAAGAACAAGTACGAAATTATAAGAGCATATATATATACATACATATATATATATATATGCTTTTTTTGATTGTCATTCTCGTGATCATCAAAATGCCCAATTTTATACACGCTCAAGGTTCAAACATGCGTTAAGACGGGTATTTGCATGGATCAATCAATTAGAAAAAGATGAGCAAAAATCAAGAAACGACGAGGGAAGAGCAGCTGAGCCGGACCTGGCCCTGCGTACCGGAGAGGACGCCGAGGCCGGAGAGCTTGACCATGGCGCGGGCGAAGTCACGGCGGAAGGCGGAGCCGTCGTCGGAGGCGTAGGCGGCGACGAGGGAGGCTGTCCGGTCGCTGGCCATGAGCTGCTGGTCGGCGTGGAGTAGGCCCTGCCCCTTGAGCAGGCTGCGGTAGTAGTGGGTGTGGAAGAAGGCCGAGGACCGGCGGTCGCCGTCCATATCGACCAGCGGCTCCTCCTCCTCCCCCTCGTCCTCCACCACCGCCATGGCGGCCGCGGCGGCGCTGCCGTTGCACCGCCCCTGCAGCACCTGGAAGAAGTCTGGCGACAGGGTCGGGTCTGGCAAGCCGCTGCCGCGGAAGTTGCGGAGACGCTCGTTGATTGTCCGGCAATGGACGCTCCCGATGCTGTGCGCTCCTGCACCGCAAAATTTGAAACTGAAAATCAATAAACTAATTGAGAAATTGAAGGTGAGAGTTAACGATCGGAAATTGCGGCGGGGTCAGATCTAACCGAGGAGGGAAACTGTTTCGCGTTCGTCGAACCCGCGGATGCCGAAGGAGAAGAGAGTCTGGGTGAGGTTCTCTGAGGGGGAAGGGAGCTCCATGGTGGCCTGTCGGAAGTAGGGTTGGAGGCTGTCTCGCCGGCCGGTGAGGATGGGGTAGAAGGGGCCGCCAGCCTGTTTGTTGATACAACGATTTTCGGAGTCGGATCAAGATCGGAGGAGCTACGGGGAAGAGAGAAGGAAAGGAGGGGAGAGAGAGGGCGGACCATGACGACGGCGTCGCGGGCGGAAAGAACGACGATGTCGGCGCAAGAGACTGTGGCGGGGCAGACTTTCTCTAGCTTGGACTTGATGGCGGCGATGATGTCGTAGCCGCGAATGGTCTGGTTGGGAGGGGCGTCCTTCTCCGAGCTGTTCCCGCCTACAGCGTCGAGAAGAATCGACGCGTCGCACCCCTGCTACACATCAAAGAGAAGAAATTGATATAAGCTTCATGGGCGATTACGGAGCAGTCGAGCTTCGAATTCGCGAATTTGGTGAGTGGATTGCATGTAAACCAAATGATCGAAGTATGCAGAGAATTCACGGGAAACAACTCCCGAAAAATGGATTCAACAATCGTTAAGTACAATCTCCCAAGATCGGTATAAACTCGAAAATGGAACGAACATCAAACTGGACCGCTAACTTGTTCGTACAAAATTATCGTGCAAACGACGGAACAACACAAACAGATAAGAGTGGACGTTCACAACACAGAACGCATTACACCAAAGCATGAATCTCTACAGAATTCACTGTTAAGCAGAGCAGGCACAATCGTCTACAATTTGAACAATAATCCATACAAAAATCACAGTGCACTGAGCATTTGAAGCAGGCAACCTTTCACACCCACCAACAAAAGAGCATATTGCGAGAGTTTTAAATAACGAACATCTCCCACTCAACAGAAACTTCGCCAAAAAAAAGCACAATATGAGTACGAGCCCAAGCGGAGAACACATACCCAAAATGCAGAAACCACATTCGAACGAGAACGAACGAACGAGCAGTGCTCCCACACAACGATAAACAAATCAGATCAAAACAGCAGACAGATGCTCGTTTCGTTTCACCTGGATGAAGCAATCGTGGAAGACAAGCCGGAGGAGGGCGGGGGCGACTGTGGGATCGGTGGAGAAGGCGTCGGCGACGGCGGATCGAACAATCCGCTCCGCTTGGGGGCAGCTGTAGCTGTAGAAGTCGTAGGAGAGGGAGGATGAGAAGTCTCCGGCGGCGTAGGAGGAATGGATGCGGTGGTAGCGGCGGTGTAGATCGCCGACGGGGAGCCGGACGCCGTCGTCGCCGCCGCCGCTGCGCTTGGTCTGCTCGCCGGGGATCATGGAGGCGACGATGGCCCCCATGAGGAAGAGGATCCCCCATTTCCGAGCGAAGTCCCACATCTTCTTCTCGACGTCGCCTTCTTCCGAGTTTCTCGGGGGATGATGGTAGTCGCGGCGGCAAGTCGGCGTGCTCCAAATTCGGAGGGACGTATTTGAAAATTGGGGAGAAAAAGGGCTCCGAAACTACGTGACTACCCTCCGTGTAACTTGGCCGTGCTAGTCGGTTACGTTCTTGGGAGAGGAGCCAATGAAAATTACCCACGTGGTAGGAATAATGGGCGGGCGGGGGTGGTACTTGGAATTATGCGCCGCGGGTTTGTCCAAGCATGCAGGCGGTCCTATGAGCCCGTTTTACTCTCAGGGACATGACACGGACGCCATAAATTACGTGTTCAAAGACTTTGAGTCTCTAAATATACTGCAAATAGTTGTTAGGGTGCCTTAAAATTAACATCGTTAATGTTGATAATAATAATAATAATAAAGTAATCATAGTAAAACATACAGCATATCGAAATATTTCATCACCACATGCATTCGTAACGGCCCACAATTCAATACAAAAATTCAAGAATTCAAATACATATGATACAAAAACTCCAAATATATACCCACATAAGCTCAAAATACATAAGCAATACATACATACTACATAAATCACAAAAGACAAAAGCTCAAATACATACCCCTGCCCGCCATAAGCCTCTCGATCCGTACACCTAAATCGGTCACTGAAACGTGTATATATATATATATATATATATATATGTGTGTGTGTGTGTGTGTAAAAAACGTCAATACTCAATTGAAATCACTATTTTTAAGATAATATTGCCTGATGGGTGTCTCAACACCTACATAGAATCTATAGAAACATAGACTATCACAACCACATATTACGCAGCAACAACTAGTATTGGATTAACAACAACGGTACCAGACCACAAATTGGATCATACATGGTACTAGGCACTTGCCGAAGTGTCATCAACAATATATCCAAAAGTGCTGATAGTAGAGGAAAGAGAGACATTCAAAAATGAAATCCATCACACTCACACGTATATACAATTTATGGAGCTTAAGTTCGAAAAACTATCAAATGATCTCAATCTTAAAATTTTATTAAATTATATGAAGAGCTCGATTAAATGACCTGACATAAAATAGATTCAATAAAATGTCATTGATGCCATCCTATCTATAAAACTCAATGAAAACTCAATCATAGAGCCAAGCAGGAGATGAAATAAAGAATCTTATAAACCTGGGCGATTCAAGTTTATCGGCTTAAGTCAGTGAGCTCACTCCATATAACCTAACAAGTGAAAAAGGAAACTTAATCACTCGCCGACCAAACATGACACACAAAATGAGACAAGACCTCCACACGAGCACAACATTAAAAGTACTCAATCTACTTAATCATGTTGCCTAATGATTTGTTAAACTTCATTACGTAGCTTAATTAGGTTTAGAATTTCATATATACTTAGAGGAAAAATCTTAGACTTAGGGTTTTATCGATAGACTTAACTGGACGATTTTTGGGTGGGCAAAACGATGTCTAAATGTACTAAAAATTGGACCAATGGGCCTTAATACTTTAGGGTTAAATACAAAAATTGCCAAGTGTTGGCCCATAGGCTAACATGATAAACAAGGCCCACTAAGGTCAGGCTAAGGTGCTAGAAACAGTATTCCTGAGCCTCACACCAATTTTGATTTATGTCATTCACGGGATTGGAGATTCTAAATGGGCTTGCGTCAGTGGGTACAATTTCGTGGGATTAACTCTAGTAATATTTCAAGTCTAAAACCTAAAGGTTTGGGCATGTGTAATACCCCAAATCTGGTTTATTTTAAAACTGATTTGTAAATATTATTGGGGACTGAACCATCCTTAACTCAATTAAATCAATCAACCCAACCCTAACATGATGAATCTACTTTCGGCATCTTAAAATGAAAAAGCTCATATATAATGCATGCATGAGATGCTTTAAACCTAATAGGATCCTATATGTATGTTATGACAAACTAAAACATATTTCAAAATAATTCAAACACGATGCAAATTCGGAAAACAATGGTTTTTAATTCAAAACGGACAGAGTTTTTTCTAAAAGTGTAATAAGGGACTCTTTGTCAACATTATACATATAGAAATATATTCATAATATATCATAACACAGTAGGTTTCACATACATCATTCACATTATGCTCCTAATTGGGTCTTGATCCATCCACTAAACATGATCAGCCTGCTATCAAAATAGCCAGACATATAATAACATTTCATATCATGGTATAATTTACATAGCAACCATGTCACATCTCATATCAAGATAAGGTTTGCATTACAAACCATAGTAATGTCAAGATGTCATAACATGTTCATTTTCGCCACTTGACATATATATGTGTACAAAGTGGCATCGTTGCTCCTTTGTCATACCAAGAGTGCCCATTTAATCTGATTCTCACCTACATATATAATAAGAAAATGTCAGTAACGAGTATCACTTTATAGCTTCACAATAACACTCATAAGAGTAACTACTAAGGAGTCATCAATCTATAGTTTCGATAGCATCCTATGCATACTGGTCTAATGCCTCTCATGACATTTTCTGAACCATCTCACGCTTGGGAAAACCAGTTTACCAAATCTCTCTGCATCCTCCATATAGCACTTGGCCCTGAGTACTCTTAGGCAGTCGTCTTTAGTACCCTTTGAATCTATAAGTCTAGACATGTACTGTATTGTACAACCCGTAAACCTCCACTGTAACACCCCGACTCGGTTCACCCTTGAACCGACCCGGAAATGCTACCGGCGACCGAACCGTTCGATAATCTACTAGATTCGGTTAAGCCGACCCAAATCTACTCTCGACGTCTTAAGATGAAGACCACCTATGTCCTCTATTCATTATTCACATCATGACATTATTTCTTAGCATTCAATCATATTATCATGCTTTCACTACTTCACATCAGTTCAAATATAATAAAAGTAAAAACAAAATATTAAACATTCAGTCACCGAATACATGTGTGTGTGCAAAAGACCTCACTGCTCCTCCGTCCAGGCTGGCACTTCCATCTCATAATCGTCATCTACATATAATACAAAACCGTCAGTAACGAGCGTTACCGGTCCAGAAAATAACTAATATCAAACTGGCACAGGAGAACTAACCCTCCTGTTGAATAAAAACCATATACTTCCTCAAGAACTCTCACAAGGGCACTAACAGGAGTCGTCGCCCTCGAGCGGCAGCATCCCCCATCCATCTCATTCTCTTTCCTTAATCATCTCATCTATTGCGTCTTGCATCAAATATCATTCTCGTTCATCTCAGCCCTCTACGTCCTCCATATTACTCCTAGCCTTGAGCCGAAGGCCGAGTACTTTC
>JAVDBV010023649.1:0-13412 GCA_032619315.1 Piper longum
AAAAGTCTACGGCCGGGGTGTGTGAGGCACTCGCACTGGGTCTAGTGATAGCCTCCCCATAAAAAGGCCACGGCCGAGGTTTGTAAGGCACTTGCCCGAGAATTAATGGTGAGAACTTCCCCACAAATGGGGAGTAGTAATCACGTGGGTCTAGTGATAGCCTCCCCATAAAAAGGGGTATGTTAGGCACTTGCCCTAGAATTGGTAGTGAGAGCTTCCCCACAAACGGGGCGTAGCGATCACCTGAGTACAGTGGTAGCCTCCCCACAAAAAAAGCTACGGCCGGGGTGTGCGAGGAACTGGCTCTGGAGATGGTAGTGGTAGCCTCCCCACAAAAAAGGCTACGGCCGGGGTGTGCGGATTACTGCGGATACCTCATCCTCATTGTTTTGGAGTATAGCGGCATCGCTCCACCGCATATTAAAATGAACGTAGAAAACTAGTGGATTGTCCTTGACTTGTTTTATCTATTATACTACTTAGTGTTGTAATCACTAACGCGGAATTGCCTCCGCAGGTGTGCAGATACGAAATTAGGTGGGAGAAGCCATTGACAACCAGAGCTTGGAGCAAGATAAATATGAGGACTCCCTTTTAATTTTATTTTAGTTATATATGTGACTATGGGAAACGGTCCTAGACAGTGGGAACAAAGCTTATACATTGTTGTTAAATTTTTATCATTTAGCAACTTATTAGTTTGTTTAAGTAACACTTGGCCATCTAGGTTTGAGAAGTCTTTACATTAAATTTTTATAGAAAAGAACATAAATACATAAAATTATATTAAACACTAATTATTTGTGTAATAACGAAAAGTTAAAAATTAACTATTGAGTTATGTGAATGAGTGTCAAATCACAGTCCCAACTCCCAACTCTCGATCTTAAAAATTTAATAAATAAAATTTATTTAAAACCATCTATAAATATCATTGTAATGATAAACTAAAAGTCATAATTAATAATTCATGATATTGATTCCAAGAAATAATTTAATTAAATAATATTTAAAATTTGTTCTAAGATTTATAAAACTCTAAATAAAATAACCTAATTACTAATTCAACCTGTTTGGCGTGGGAGTGATACTTCTATGCGCGGACATGAAACTTGTCGGCTAAAGTTGACCAAATAAAAAAAAAAGTAAAATTATGGAAAATATGAATAAAAATTATTATTATTAATAGAATATATATATATATATATATCATAAAATTAGTTTGTATGAACTCATTTATGAAATTTGACTTGTCAAGCTATAGATTCTAGTTGACTTGGGGAATTTCTGGAGTTGAAAAGAAGTTTTAAAACTATTCACTAGGCAAGATATTGCGCCGTAAGCAACTTATATTATAGATAAATTTTAATTTTATAAAAAAAATCTAATTGGATAATAAGATAAATTAAAATAATCTAATATATCATTGGATAGTCCCACATCATTTTTTTAATCACATTCCACCTTTTCCTACTTTCTATAAATACATCTAATCCACATACAATGACCTAGATTAAGAGTTGATTTTAAGCTCGAGTCAAACTCATTTTAAGCTCTTAAAAAATAACATTAAAATTATTCGAGTCGATCTCGAGCATCTATGATCAAAATTCACTCGATCAAGTTTGAGCGATCTTCAAGTTTTTCGAATCGAATTAGAGCATATATTCACCTCGCTCATGTAACACCTATATTCTATGAAATGTCTCATCATTTTCAAGCAAATGCAACTATTTAAAAGGAGGTACTTCTATAAGATGTATTTTCGTAGAAAAGCTACACTACTTAATTTTTGATTTTTTGAAAATGTAATATTTATAGGATTGCATCCTTTTCCATCCAAATTTTATAATTTCTTATCTTTCTATAAAAAATTTTCTATGTCTTTTTTTTTTCCTTAAAGATCACCCTCCCAATTTATCATGGACATTGAAACCTTATTAGAAAAAAGAGAAATATGGTGGTATATATTATAGAACTATTTATCTAATGTTTTAAGATCCATCCAATTTTTTAAAAATAAATTCTCACTAGATTTGTTCCATGTGGTTTTTCCTTATCCGGATTCTTTCAAATCCATTTAATGGCTTGTCTTATCATCTTTACAAACTATTTTTTTCAATAATTTTTTTTCACAAAGAAACCTTATTCAACTATTTTTTATTATTTTTTTCTTTCATGTTAAAAACTAAAAAAAATTATATATTTCTCATATTAAAATTATGCGATTTAATCCATCTAAAGTATGGAAATATGCTATTTTTCATTTTTGCTTATTATTAGTAATGCTAAAGTTGTTTTTCAATTTTCTCTGCCATTTCCTTATCATCATTTTTTTCCAAATGTATTATCTTATCATCTTTATAATCCATTTCTTCATAATTCTTCTTTTTTTAAAAAGACTTGAAACTATTTTTTATAATTTTTTTATGTTTTCCTTTTTAAATATATGATAATTGTTTTAATTGAAGTTTATATAAATTTTTTATATATTTTTGTGATTAAATTATTTTATTTAATCATGTCTAAATTTTTTTTGTTTTATATTATATAGCAATGTATTTTGTTATGACAAAAAATATTCTATAACTTTTAAAAATAATAATAACAAAAATCTTATTTTGTTAGAATCATTTACAAGTTATATATATATATATATATAAGAGTAAAAAGAATTGTTTTGGGGAAATTTCTTAAACTTGACAATCGAATTATGCATTATTATTCTACTTGAAAATAAATGCTATATTGATCAAAATTCAAACTTATTAACTTGAAAATTGATTTATGCATCACCATTCTACAACTCGAAAATAAATAATTTTGATCAATATACCATCGTGAAGAAAGTACCCACTTTGGTCTATTTCAAACCATGTTTTGTTCAAGTTAATCTAGTCATTTATTAGCAAGCCAATCTTTCCCTCCAAACATTATTCACAATTTCACATAGATCTAAACACCACCTGGAGACTTCGATTGTGGAAAAACTATCTTTATCCTCACCGTATAATTCTTGTTCAATCATCCTGAACTTAATCCCTGCTGGGAATATTGAACACCAGCGCAGGCTGCCATGTCCAACGATCTTTCCTGATGAAATTTGAATATTACATCTACAGTATTTATGTATTTCTGTTCGGGAATGTGCATCGCTTGTGTGAACAACATCAATGCACGTATCTGAAAGACCATATTTACAGTTGAAGTTCTTCTTTCCATTTTGGATTTCTCAAGCAACGCACAGTTAAGCAAACAAGAAGATCTGATTGCCTGGATGAGAACAGGAGCTGTGCCAACTTTCAGGAAATTGTATGGGAAAATATAAGTGGATTTGGAGGAAAATAATGTTATAGTTGTAACTTAGAGAACTACAAGACATACACTGGCTGGCCAGGACTCTGGAGGGAAGAATGAATTTCTTGGAATTGCATGTATTACTGTTCTGCTGGAGCGTTGTAGTGCTTATGGAAATAAATTCATGATTTAATTCGAAGAACAACAAAGACCTTCACAATCTTTACATTGTCGCTTGTTTACACTTTCAACTGTTATAACTCGTGGAGGCCACTGATAAATATTTGGAGTTATGGAAAGTGGAAACAGAAAAGTTGTCTATTGTAAACTTTGAAGTGAGTGTATGTATTTTAGCTTCATAATTTGATTGAACACAAAACAAGCATCTCTTGTAGAATTACATTGCATAAGAAGTAAATGAATGCGTACTTATTTTTGAAGCATATGAAGAAGATTTTCAGTTTAGCCGATGGCTAATTGATTATTTTATGTAATTTGCACATCAGGTGGGATTGGTAGACAACTATAAATACATATAAGTCACAAAAAACGATGCAATACGGTATAATGATGTCGAATGAAGCTATAAGGTGTTGAAGAACATGAAGCTATAAGTCATGCAAAACAATGCAATATGGTATAATGATGCTATATGGCCAGTGGTGCTCTGACCACGTCGAGCTACCCGCCCCCTTCTCAGTGTCGCCCGTGGGACGGCAGCCGCAAGCACCATCTCCCTCCTTACGGCACATGCAATTGCCACCGTCATCGCATAATTGCCGGTTTGGGTATAAAGATTTAATTTTTATTTTATTTTTTTTCATATGATTGATCATCATTAACATGTGCATCATTTTGGTAATATTCATAGATTTGATTGTGTACTGATTTTAGGGTATTGAAATATATTGTTATAATTATAAAAATTACTTGATTAGTTAATTACAAATACATGCTTGTCGATGTTACTATTAATTAATGTTAGATAATTGGACTCGTGAATTATGCATCTAATTTTAATGATTAAATTATTATAATTAAGTATTAGCTAGATTATCAAAAATTATAATCTTTATTTAGTTAATTGATATTTTTTAATTACATATTAACAATTCGTGATGTTGATGACATGATCACCTAGGAATATAGATTTATATTACGTGATTATTAGGATTTGTTGGATTCATCAGGATATGCATACTTGCCCTAGTGTTGTTTTCTTTATCCATCATGTCATTCATGCATCATATGGGAGTACATGGGCTTTAAAATTTCGTATTGTTTGTGCAGGTTCTATTTGGAGTTTCTACTAGATCCGTTTAGGACTCATACTCTTGATTGTCAATCTCTTCTATTGTTGATTTAGATTGTATGTTACAGGACATGTTAAGTGTTTAATTTATTGGACCCCACTTAGCATTGGTCATTTTAACGAACTAGTTTTCAGAATTAATAACCCTTAAGGATGAGATCCCTTGGGTGTTATTTCGAACATAAAATATACCGCAAGTTGCCTTTGGGCTTAAAATATAAAATCCCTTCCCAAACATATATAAGATTTTTTATCAAGTTTTCAGTAAGACGAGAGATGATGAAACCAACTCGTACGTACCATGAGCAGGTGTACGTGCCAGTCACAACGGGCTCTAAATTAATGAGAGGGTTGTTCTATTCCCGAAGGATCCTAACAACTTACATTATGTGGGGTTTACGGGTATTGTCTACTACAACGCACATTCAGATATATAGTTAAAAGGGTACTAAAGGTGACTACTTAAGAGTATTTGGCCTTCGTGCTCAAGGCCAAGAGAAATATGAAGGATTAGAGAGGGTTTAGGATATATTGGTAGTCTCGAAGGACCATTAGAAAATGAGAAAATGCCGAGAGAAGCATCAGACCAATCAGTTTAGGATGCCATCAAGACTATAACTTGATGACTCCTCAGTAGTTACCTTTATGAGAGTTCTGATGGAGTATATGCATGTTTTTCCTTTCATGAGAGTTAACTCTCATAGACAATTTATTATTAGTTATTTTTCTAGACTAGTGACAACCTTTGCTGATGGTTTTCTATTATATATGTCGGCGAGCATCAGATACAACAAGATATGCCGGACTTGACAAATGAGCAATGACATCCTTGTACACACACATGCCTGACGATAGAACTTTTATTTGTGATGTTGGTGAATACGTAAAACTTTTAATAAGTATTTTAATGATGTTTAGTGCATGGTTGACTTATTTTGTGAATGAAGTGGTAATCTTGGAGCTAGCTAACTTCTAGACTTGTGAGTGTGAATGTGAATGGTAGGTGGGTCAAGACCCAATCAATATCATGAATTGGGAATATTATGAAAATGGCATAATGTAATATATCTTGTTATTTCTTATATGTATATATGTTGTGATATAATGATGGTTCCCTTATTGCACTTTTAGGGTAAACTCTATCCGTCTATTTATAAGATTTTTATAATATTTAAATTGATTGCGGTGTGATTTCTTTTGATTTTTTTTGTCATCATATCATTCACGTAGTATCCTGCCAGGTTGTGCATTTCATACATTCATTGAGCCATGTTTTTCATCTTATGACGCTTAGAGTAAGTCCCTTCCACTTAAGTTCGAGTTGACCAAATTAAATGAATTGAAAATCGGTTTGGTCCCCAATAACATTTCCAGTTCGATTAATAGTAAACCGAACTTGGGATGTTACATTGAGCACCAACTCCACTGTATTGGTGGATTTTGATAAAAAAAATTATGGTCAACTCAGCGAGTTATGACCCAAGCTTTTCCCTAAATACTATTTTGGCTAGCCTCAAGACTAAAACTTGGTGGAAACCTCACTCATGGAGCCAAGTAAAGATGAAGTAGAAGAATCCTATGGACCTGGATGAGTCAAGCTCTTCATCCTAACTCAATGAGCTCACTCCGTTTATCTTAGCAAAGATATGAAATCCGAATTACGATCTGATCGCATCAGCATGCAAAACTATGCAACACTTCCACATATACATGACTCAGAAAACTTACTTAACATAATTATCTTACTCAGTGAAGTGTTAAACTTCATTAAATGACCTTAATTAGAATTTGGTGTTCTATGTAACCTTAGTGAAAAATCACATACTTAAGGTTTCATCAAACGGACACAATCGATCAATTTTTCACACAAGGTCTGCATGTCAGTAGAAAGAAAAAGGGAGAAGAAGAAGCGAAGTCAAAGAAACAAATAAGATAAGATGAGACCCTTTATAAATATTAGGTTTCTTCAATCTGAAATTTGGGTGGGTCTTCTTTTTTTTTTTTTGGTTTTCAAAGAGAAAACACAAAAATCACCTCCTGTACAGAGATTCAATGTCCTTATAAACCACTGATCGCTGATGTGGAACTCGCAAATCTTGTACATTTCTGACATTGACTTTTTCTTTTGATTTCTCCCTCCTAGCCTCCCTCTCGGAAGTGGTCTTTTACTTTGAAAAGCATCAAGTGGAATTGGTAGTCCATCTCTACCACCGCCGCCGCTGCCACCTACATGGCCGTCGCCGCTACCTGGAGGAGGAGGAGGAGGGCCTTTGGGACCGTGCCATTCAATACCATCCATAATCTTCATGATCAAGCTTGAATAGATTTCACCCTTTTTAGATTTGTACTCTGAATAAGGGAAAGGAGTGCCTTAAGCATTGGCTCCACTGTATTGGTGGATTTGGATAAAAGAATTTCTGGTCATCTGAGCGAGCTCTAACCCAAACTTTGACCTAAACTCTATTTCGGCCAGCCTCGGGTCGGGGGCTGCATGGTGGGAGGATGAAAAGGGGAGAAGGAGAAGCGAAGTCAAAGTGATATATAGAAAAATACAAGACCCTTTACACAAATTAAATTTCTTCAATTTTTAAAATGGGCAGGCCTCTTTTTTTTTTTGGTTTTTAAAGAGGAAACACAAAATCGCCTCCTTTCCTGTGATTGGGCATCCTTATTAACCACATATCTATGACGTTGACCCTTTCAAATCTCATAAATTTCTAACATTGACATCTTATTTTGATTTGTTTGTCCTAGCCTCCTTCTCGGAGGTGGTCTTTTATTTTGGAAAGCATCAAGTGGGATTGGGAGTCCATCTACGCCACCGCTGCCACGGCCTCCTCCGACACCAAAGCCGCTACTGCTGCCACCACTTGGAGGAGGAGGAGGAGGGCCGTTGTGCCTGTGTCGTAGAATACCATCAATAATCCTCTTGATCAATCCCGAGTAGATGGTGTCCTTTTTGAATTCGTACTCCAAGTAAAAGAAAGGAGGGCTTTGAGCATTGGCTCCACTATATTGGTGGATTTGGATAAAAGAATTTTTGGTCATCTAAGTGAGTTTTGACCTAAATTTTTCCCTAAACTCTATTTCGGCCAGCCTTCGGTCGGGGGGTTGCATGGTAGGAGGAAGAAAAAGGGAGAAGGAAAAGCGAAGTCAAAGAGACAAACAGATAAAGACGAGACCCTTTACATAAATTAGGTTTCTTCAATTTGAAATTTGGATAGGTCTTTTTTTTGGTTTTTAAATATGAAAAACAAAAATCACCTTCTTTACTGTGATTGGGTGTCCTTAAAAACCAAGGATCGCTGATGTGGCCCTCGCAAATTTATAACACTGACTTCTTTTGATTTCTCCCTCCTAGCCTCCCTATTAGAGATGGTTTTTTATTTTGGAAAGCATCACGTGGAATTGGTAGTCCATCTCCACTGCCGCCACCGCCTACGCTTCCCCTGCTTCCTAGAGGAGGAAGAGGGTTGTTGGGACTATTTCATACAATACCATCCATAATCTTCATGATCAAGCCTGAGTAGATGACACCCTTTATGGATTTGTACTGTAAGTAAGGAAAAGGAGTGCCTTCAGCACCAACTTCATTGTATTGGCAGATTTGGATAAAATAATTTTTGGTCATCTGAACAAGTTCTAACCTAAGCTTTCGCCAAAACTCTATTTCAGCCAACCTTGGGTCAGGGAACAACATAGTGGGAGGAAGCAAAGCGAAGAAGGAGAAGTGAAATTGAAGAGACAAACATATAAAGTGTGTTGTTTATGTTAAGTTTCTTCAATTTGAAAATAAGGGAAAAAGTGAAAATAATTTTTGCCCTAAACATATTAAATTTCTTCAATTTGAAATCTGGGCAGTTTATTTTTTAGTTAGCGCATCCTTTATTGTGATTGGGCAACCTTATAAATCACGGTTCGCTGATGTGACCCTCGTATTAAATTTCTAACATTGCCTTATTCTTTTGATTTCTCCCTCCTAGCCTCTCTCTCTCAATCTCTAAGATGGTCTTTTATTTTGGAAAGTGTAAGGTGGGATTGGTAGTCCATCTCCTTCTCCACCTCCGCCGCTTGGAGGATGAGGAGGGCTGTTGAGACTGTGTTGTACAATACCATTTATAATCCTTGTGATCAAACCCGATTAGATGGCACCCTTTATGGATTCGTACTCTAAGTAAGGGAAAGAAGTGCCTTGAACACTAGCTCGACCGTATTGGTGGATTTGGATAAAAGAATTCTTGGTCATCTAAGGGAGTTCTGACCCAAACTTTGGTGTAAACTCCATTTCGGCTAGCTTCAGGTTGGGGGTTGCATGGTAGGAGGAAGAAAAGGGGAGAAAGAGAAGCAAAGTGGAAGAGACAAGCTGATAAAGATGAGCCCTTTGCACAAATTAGGTTTCTTCAATTGAAATTTGGGCAGGTTCTCTTTTTTTTTTTTTTAAAAAAAAAGAAAACACAATAATCGCCTCCTTTGCTGCAATTAGGTGTACTTATAAACCATGCATCGCTGACGTGGACCTTGCAAATCTTGCAAATTTTTTACATTGCCTTCTTCTTTTGATTTTTCCCTCCTAGCCTCCCTTTCGAAGGTGGTCTTTTATTTTGGAAAGAGTCAGGTGAGATTGGTAGTCCATCTTCACCGCTGTTACCACCTCCGCCTCCCCCGCCGCTTGGAGGAGGAGGAGGAGGGTTGTTGGGATTGTGTCGTACAATACTATCCATTATCCTTGTGATCAAGCCCGGTTAGAAGAGTAAGGGAAAGGTGGGCCTTGAGTATTGGTAGATTTGGATAAAAAAATTTATAGTCATTTGAGCGAATTTTGACCCAAATTTTGCACTAAACTAAATTTTGTGTTGTGAATGGGAGAAAAGGGGAGAAGGAGAGGCGAGATAGAAGTGACAAAAAAATAAAGGTAAAGATCAAGGTTTACACAAATTGGGCGAGTATTTTTTTTAGTCTTTAGTAAGGAAACATAAAAATCGGCTCTTTTGAGCCACCCTCGCAAATCTTGGCTTTAATAGGGTTGTGTCCAAACCAAATTCAATCCAGATAAATTAAAAAGACACCATATCAAACTAATGCGGCTCATAATAAGGTACCTCATTATAGCTGTTTCGGGCTGATTTATTGTAAACAAATTAAATTATTAAAATAATAGTTAAAAGAATAAACCTTTTGCTTACAATATGCCATACACGCACCATATAATGGGGTCGTAGAAGGACTTCACAGGAGCGCTTAGTTGCAAACTTTTCATTGAGAAGGGATGCACTATCCTAACAAAGCAAGCAGGGGTCTGCAATTTGAGGGAGACGATGGATGTGGCAAAAAAACAAAAGAAAAGAAAAAGGAAAAAAGAAGAAGAATCGAGGGAGACGATGCAATGGAAATGAAAATGAGAGGGTAATCATCTGACGTGGCATGTAACACACGTAGGAGTGGCGAATACTTGTGGTGAAAACTTGCGGTGGAGGAAGTTTTTTCCCACAAAAATATGTTATAATATTGAATCCCATTTGAGATCAAAACGTAGGGATGGCTATATGAGGGCTGTTGACAAGCCCATGTTCCATAAATAATCTTAATTACACCATTCTCTCCTGCATACTCACATAAAAATGGAGCCTTTAATCTATAAATATTTCTTTTGCAAATAGATTAATATCATGATTATTAAACATACAAATTACTAAGTTTCCAATTTCAAATATAAATTATTTAAAGTCGTTTAAATTTAATTGAATTATAAACCTAAAATATTATGGAAGTACCTGGATTATTAAAAATTAATCACTATAAATCAATTACTTTTGATCATTACCAGACTTCTGAAAAATAAATAGATCGAAAGAATTATCAAATTTTAAAACAATTTATGCAAAAAAATGAGTAATCCTAATGGAAAAAATCACCAATAATAAAGTACCCAATACAAAAAAATTATATATCATACTTGTTTCACTATCAAATACTGAACAATTTCATGTTGCGTTTCTTTTAACTATATATTTATTTCTTTTTTTATCTCTAAGTTCATATATTATGGATCATAACTCGTCAATATAAACCTCTTCATATTTTTGGAGTTCACTACTTTAGAAGTTTGTCATCGTTGTGCATCTTATTTTAAAATAAATTAAAAAATAATTTTGAAGATAAGGATAAAATAACACAATGCAAAGGAATTTATAGAAAAAATAAAACAAAATTAGCATGGAAAAAATCAATAAATAAATGTAAAAAATATCACAAATTATGCATTGTAAAAAATAAACATATTTTGGTCAAAAACAAAATAAAATATCAGAGTGAAAATATTAGAAAGGGGAAATTCAAGGAAAAAAGGTGTAAATAATAAAAGATAAAATAATGATAAAAGATAATAAAATAATGAATAAAAAATCTTATAAAATAAAAAATAATGATAAAAGATAATAGAATAATGAATAAAGAGTGAATACTTTGTATAAAAAAAGAAAATTGAATATTTAAATTATAAATGTAAGCAAAAATATAAATAAAAAATAAATGAATAATATAATTACCCCATATTTATTCCAAAAGATGGTAATCTTTTGTAAAAATCTTTTACCAATCAAAATAAGAAATATTTTAAAAGATATTGTTCGTATAGTTATAAAGAGGAAATAAGACAAACATGAGGTGTGATGAATAAAATATGCATTCCTTAAGTACATATCCTTTTCCTTTAAGAGAGGTGTATATTCTTAAAAGGGGTACAATACCCTCTAAAAACGTGCATATCGATCCTTTACAACTAGAGTCCCATACCCTTAACAAGACATCCGGCTGGTCAGTAATATGTTACAATAGAGGCGTGCATGCTTAGAACAAATTTGGTGAACATAACCCTGAATAATTTTTTGAAAAAAATTTCTTGGAGCCTTCCTATTCCTAGTGGTACGAGGATACGGTTGATAGTTTCTCGTCATATGAACATTTGCAAGGGCAAGGCATGATGCCCAGTGAACGAGAGACTACGAGCAATATTTCTTATTGACGAGCAAGTAGACGAGTCGATTAATGCCTTATCTATCTCAATGCAGTCAGCGCTAAAGTATCTTTTTGAGGTTATGAGTTCGTAGAGAGCGAATTAGAGATTAATTTAATGTTGTTTGTTGTAGGAATATCATTTCATATCAGCAGAATGAAGGCAAAGCTCTAATTTCAGACCTCAAAAAAACAAAATTAATTGCTAAAGACGAGTGAGAAGGATTTTCATCGTCCTCTTCGCGTCCGTGCATGCTCAATTCTCACAGTGGATAAATGGTAGCCATGAGCAAAGATTTAATTTATAATGGGTTGGTGGCCGCCATGACAAGCATATCTCCCCTCCTTATATATATATATATATATCTCACGCCATCATGTAAATGACTCAGGCATGCATGGTTGCTTGCACTCCTGATCGAGTATAAGCACAAACACAACATACTGGCCACTTCTGTTCAACTTTGTAACAAAAGTCCATGGGATCATGAGATTCTGTATTGACGGTGCGTTCTTGTACACCAAATGTTGCATTGGGCCAACATTTAGAAAAAAAAATGTTGCATTTAGCTAGCCTTCCCTTTTGACAATATATTCCCGCTTAATTTGTCATGATCTCATTGCACCACTGCAACATGCCTACAAGCGTCGAGCACTCATAATGAGCTACTTTCTCAATATGATCGGACTTACTTTTTTATACCTTTGACTCATTGATGTGGCATATGAGGTTGCGTGCCCGTTGTGCATGAATTTAGACTTTAACGAGTTACGTAATTGGAAGCAATCACTTGACAACTTGTGCCGCTGCTTCACACAATGAGAGATTCTTATTGACTTTCTTACATGGCAGAGTCAGCTTATCTTGGTCTTCTCAATTCTCATTCCATATTTTGACTTTTTTTCCCTTGGCCATTCCATTCCATATTGAGATTAATGATCGCACACATCAGGAAATATTATATGGCGTATTTGAGTAATAACATTGTACGCTTTTTGACATACGGTTGTTTAAAAATCGTGTTGCACATGAAAATAATTAGTTGCACGCTACGTTTATGCCTTTTAATATGATAATGACGAAGAATTATTAAATGGCTTTGAACTTAAATAATATCATCTCTAATGAGATAATTAATGATTTTCCATACTCTACTAATAAGATTCTACGTACGTCCCTATCCTAGACCACAAAATTAATAATTATCATCATATCGCCTGTAAAACCCATGATTCGAGTCAGGGTTTTATATTTAGAACCGATCGGTTCGACCGTCATTTTCGAGTCGAGTATGTTTCAGAACACGTGTACCGAGTCGATGCCGGTCGCGTGTATGAACTACGAGGGGTCATGTGTACCCAAGTATATGATGATAACGTCATGAATACAGCAGAAAAGAATGAGTTATCAGAATATATAAGAGTATGCAGTCAAGTTTTTTTTATTATGTAGTTTGATCGTAGAAATAGTTTTAAGCCGTTTATCGCGTTAGGACGCGTTACGGGTAGTTTGGGCAGGTTGATAGTTATAGAGCATGCCATTTTGAAATTTTGATGTTTATTTTATTTTCTGGGAATTTTCCCGTTTTTTTTGGATTTGTTTTAGAATTTATTTCGAGTAAATAATTATTTTGACTCGAGACGGAGACTAGTCAAGTAATATTTACAAGAATGCCACCGTGCTTCTCTTTTCTTATCCCCCGATGCGCTTTTCTTCCAAACCCTAGCGCCGCCCCCCATGTGTGGCCGTCGCCGTCACTGCCGGCGCCGCTCTGCCCCACCACGCCGTCGC
>JAVDBV010023691.1:0-10415 GCA_032619315.1 Piper longum
CGGCCATGTCTTTCAAATAGGGCATGTGTTCGTCTTCGGGTTGATGCTGGGGAGGACCCACTTCATCCTGAGGGATCCTGCTAACTCCGCGTTTGAGTTCCTCACACTCGGAAAACGTGGAGGTTTACGGGTACTGTGTAGTACAGCGCATGTCATGACTTGTGGTTCAAAGGGTACTAAAGGCGACTGCCTGAAAGTACTCGGCCTTCGGCTCATGGCCAGGAGTAATATGGAGGACGTAGAGGGCTGAGATGAATGAGAATGATATTTGACTCAAGATGCGAGAATGAGATTTGATGCAAGACGTAATAGATGAGATGACTAAGAAAAGAGAATGAGATGGATGGGGGACGCTGCCGCTCGAGAGCGACGGCTCCTGTTAGTGCCCTTGTGAGAGTTCTTGAGGAAGTATATGGTTTTTATTCAACAGGAGGGTTAGCTCTCCTATGCCAGTTTGATATTAGTTATTTTCCGGACCGGTAACGCTCGTTACTGACGGTTTTGTACTATATGTAGGTGACAACTATGAGATTGAAGTGCCAACCTGGACGGAGGAGCAATGAGGTCTATTGCACACACACATGTATTCAGTGACTGAATGTTTAATATTCTGGTTATATTTTTATTATATTTTAACTGATGTGAGGTAATGAAAGGCATGATAGTATGATTAAATGCTAAGATATAATGTCATGATGTGGATAATGAATAGAAGGCATAGGTGGTCTTCATCTTAAAACACTGAGAGTAGATCCGGGTCGGCTTAACCGAATCTAGTAGATTATCGAACGGTTCGGCCGCCGGTAGCATTTCCGGGTTTGTTCAAGGGTGAGCCGAGTCGGGGTGTTACAATCATGATAAAAGTGAGTATAATTTTTTTTTATTTTTTAATTCGTAA
Source organism: Piper longum (assembly GCA_032619315.1). NCBI lineage: Eukaryota > Viridiplantae > Streptophyta > Magnoliopsida > Piperales > Piperaceae > Piper > Piper longum. The sequence goes on from JAVDBV010023691.1 coordinate 899, forward strand.
ATGATCCCTAAACATTTATGGGTTATCAAATTGGAAACGTAAATATTTAAATCCCTAAACGATTTAAACATTTGACAAGATTATGCAAATAATATTTTAACTCACAAATCACATGCAAATAAAATAGTGAACATAGAAATTTGTGTGGAAGATTTTCCAATCGAGAGGGAAAAGGCATGACTCAAACTTCCACTATGATATAATAAATCAATTATAATCACCAATATTTGATCATTAGAGAGAAACCCTCTCAATAAATAATAACTGAATAAAAACTACTCCTAATAACAACTCCGAGTAATACTACTTCCAAACAAACCCGAATGAAACCACTCCATACTATTTTTTTAGAGAAACCCTTCCATAAAAATAGATCAACAACTATCAACAACAACAAAGAATGATCTAAAGAGGATGAGAAAATTGAAAACAAACCGAACCGATATTGATCTTGATGAAGAATCCACTTTGGTTGAAGACTCCACAAAGAACACAATCCAATCGATCTCAATCCACAAAACACAGCCTCCTTCTCACAACAAAGAACAATTTCATTCTCTTCTCCAAGCCAAAACCAAAGGCACCCTCTGAAAAATTAATCTGCATCCCCAAAATAGGCTCTCTAACAACAAAACCCTCAAAGTTTTGCTTAAACGTCTCCAAAAATCGTCCAAAACGGACCCAAAAACCATCTGAAATTCTCTCCTTGGTCGAACCTGCACTGCCAGTGCTAGAGTGCTTGAAAGCCTGACACTCAAGCGCCAGGGTTTTGCAACCCGCATATGTGCGGGTGCCTGAGAGCGTAGGCGCTCACCCAGTTTTCCTATGCCTTCTTGCTCGTCACAGCCGTTTTTCACTTGTTATCGATGTCGCCCCTCATGGGAAGAACGACTCAAACAAATCTCGTAAATTAATTTTTTATTAATTTTAAACATTTTAAATAAACTCATGATGGAAAATTCCTTTTTAATTGTATAAATTATATTCATACTTAAGGAATTAATTAAAGTTCAAATTCTAAGTTGTGCCATAAAATAAAATATAATATAACAAACGCTCGTAATAATCTAGGTCATATGAAACGAACCAAAATCCTACTATCATGCAAACAATCTAGACGTATAATAACAAATAAGAAAAATTAAAAGTCTAATAAGAGAGTCTTTTAGCTGTCGTGACTCTACCCATCCTTCCATGCTCACCCTGCGGAAACAATTCCACATTAGTGATAAAAATAATAAATCATATAATTACAAGAAACAAGTTAATATATTCCACAACATTTGAATTTGAGACTTTAATGATTAAGAGCATTTCAACGTTAATACTGATCTACATGCCTAAAATAAAGAAGATAAATATTAACTGGTTAATTAATATCAAATTTGGACCAATTAATAAGTATTATAATGTTCTTAGTTAATTGGGCATGTACCTAATATAATTTTTTCTTACATAATCAGATTAACCTACTGACCATAGAAAATTACAAACTAAAACATACAAAATAGTTTGTTAATTCATTTTTAAATTTTTATCTTGCATGATCTATAGGTTAACAAGTTGGCAAGTAATAATTAATTACATTATAATTAGATATTACCAATTTATTAAATATGAATGTAATAAATGAAATGGTATTACCATATTCAATATTCAATATAATACCAATATTAATTTACATACAACACAACTATGAAATCTTAGAAAAAAAACAATGATCTCAACTAATAATTAAAATTCAAAAAGAACAAAACCAAAAAAAACAACCAGGTGATATGCAACATGATGAAGAACCAAACAAGGAGAAAAATAAAATAAAGAAGTATGAAGGATAATAATAATTATGTGATCTCAAACAATGCCCACATTTCTTATGAGTTAATGCATGAATATCTGTAATGGCTGAAATGGAGCAATCTCCAACATACAGGGATACCCATTTAGGAGAGAATAAACTTACAGCTAATTTGGCTGACTTGTTTCTAAGTCATGCTTACATATGTGTGATAAATTATAACTATATATCCAATCTATATCAATAAACTATGTTATACACATGCATAAATAACATAAATTAACTAACATAGGATCCCAGGTTCTGACATAGCTGCTTACCTATTAAAACATGATCATTTCGTTTAATTTTATAATAATAATATAATTAAAGTAAACCTGACATGCAATTAATCGACTCTAACCCGACTTCGTAAGTGGATTAATTATCTCTATTAATTATTTGTTTAACCCCCAATACATGGACCCTTTCAATGAACCCGACACTCTTGGACTCCCTAATAATAAATAACTTTTATTAGGCACAGTTTTATATACTAACACACCACACGTGCAGAATCCCCAACATCGTCCATAGTATCCGATGTTTAAGCACATGCTCCTACACGTGCGCTTATATTGCATCCCAATCCCTTTATTTTGATAATATATATATATATATATATATATATATATTCCCATTGCTTTTAATTTATATTTATTATATATATTTTCAAATCTCAAATTTATATACATGTGTTTGATATTTCAAAAGGTCATGTATCACCTATTGAGACTCTACAAACTATTTGAATGCTTCCACATTGGCCCCAACACTAAATTAGTGGCCAATTTTCAATATATTATATTTAAGCCAATAAAATCAAAATTTAAGCGAGAGTTTTGAAAATATATTTTAGAGAAGTTTTTCTATCAATATAATGAGCTAGTTTCAAAAACTCATTTTCATCACATCCGAAATTCAAACCTCAATGTCAATATGTAATTAAGATAATACCCATATAAAATTTGTACAGACATCAAGCTAGATTAATAGGTTTATGCTTGTTTATAAAAAATTAAATGCAATTATAATTTGATACATATTCTACCCATGCATTAGATCCTACAAGTTGTATGACACTTGCCCTAGTGTTTTAATAAGAGTACTATGTCCAATCATCTAAATTACTAATAGTAAATTAAGAAATATTTAAAGGTTTGTATTTTATGTACCTAAGCCTGATTAATTTTTTAAAAAGCTTAAAAAGCCAACAATACAAGGATCTTTGTTTCATATAGAAACCCAAAAATAAAAAAATACTATATTTTATAAACCATCGTCCACTTTTTTTGTATATCTTTTTAATTATTAATTTTAATAACGTGTTAGTTATTTCTACCACATACAATAAAAAACTTAGTATAATTTTAATAACTCCACCCAAAAATTATTAGGGTTATCCATTAACTCGAATTTTAATGTGCTTTCCGTATTATTTCTGCCGGGTCCCACTTACATTAAGATCTCTTGCCTGTTACCCGCTACCGTCGAAGACGCGGGGGGGACCCACGATGAAGTCACGTGAGTTGCGGCAACTCACACCTGACCCAAATAAACAAATCCAGCATACTGACGCTTCTACCCCTTCCTCAAACCGCCTAATAAGCAAAACCGAATGTTCTGGAAGGGCTAATTTCGTCTTTACGGCGATACCGACAGGGGCAAAATGTTCGTAAATTACCCGATATGCCCTTCATACGTGATATTTTCGTGCCGTGTTTAGGGAAATCACGAAAAGCCCGTGCGATGGAGGGTAGATTAGTCATTTACGATTCCCCTAATCCGGATTAGCTCGACCCCCTAATCCAAAGCCTTCCCCCCCATAACCACAACAAATCATCGCTTTTCAATTTTTCAAAAAAAGGAAACAACCGAAAAAAAATCCCCGCCCTCCGTACACCGTCCGGGCCCGCCTCCCGATCCGGACCGTCCGATGATGCCAAGATGACGCGATCACGACGTGAGTACGGGCCTACACAATCTCACGGCTCGGGACGCCATGGGTCCCGCAGCCGGGGATTGAAAAAAATGGCGGGCAAATTCGAAGTGAGAGGGAACGATAAGAACCCTGGAAGCGGGGGGGAGATGGCGATGGTGGTCGCCGGCGGTTCAGGGCTCTGATCTGATTTGCGTCGTTTGGTTTGTGAGTTTTGTGGCCGGTTTCTTCATCAAAGGTCGGATCTTTCTCTATGTTTCGGTGTTGTTTGTTTGGAGTAAGGTTTTGATTTGTCTCTGGCTGTCTTGTTTTCTGTTTGATGACGTTCTTGTCGATAAGCGTGGATGCTTGTTGGATTGCTGATATGACGTTGCGGGGTGTCGGTTAGGCTTAGTTTGATGCTCTGAAATGCTGGTGCTGGTTTTTTTTTTTTTTTTTTGGTTAGGAGGGGGGTTGGATGTGAATCTAGGTTTTGGAGTTGTGTATTTTGGTATGGAGATGGTTTTTGGTTTTTTCATATGATTATTGTTTATGATATGGAGTTTTACGATATGCGGTTTTTGGAATGATGCGTGATTAATGGTGTGATGCGATTCATGTCTCTAAAAATCCTTCTGGAATAAGGGGACGAAGACTGTTTATCATTTACTTTGTTCTTGTAGTTTTTTTATTTTTTATATTTTTTGGGTGTTTTTTGTATTATGTTGAGTTTTCATTGCTGTTGGACTTGGTAATCTTTTGCTTTGACATTTTTTTTTGCTGTTTGTTTATTGATTTGGATTTGGATTGCTTCCATGCGTCGATGTTTATAGAATATGGTAGTTGTAGGCATGAATGAGTATAGCTAAGGGGTTATTCTGCATCTATGGATGGCATTCAATTTGTCTGATTTTTTGAAGTCCTTTTTGTAATTGATTTTGTCAATTGATGTTTTTTTGTTGAAATTAGTTCTATCAGGGAAAAATGGGGTTGTGATCTAGCTTTCTTGTTGGTGTTTAAGTTGAGAATTGTCTAACAAATGAATTTTAGATTTTTTTTCTTTCAATTGTTGTGTATTCAATTTCTGTAACAATTTAAATTATTATAATTTTCAAAAATGGTATTCTATGAGTCTTGGATTTTTAAGGTTGTGCTAAAAATGATTTATAAAGGTAGCTGGTTGGTTTCTTTCATGAATTTTTATGATTGCATATATGTAACTTAGGCTGTGTGGTATCTTCTTATCCATTTTGTTATGTTAAATACTTTCTGGTGTTAGTTGACAAAGTCCTATTATCAGGAAGATTGTCCGATTCTTGTTGATATTAGCATATAGGCATTTGCATAAATCAGAATTTATCCCTTTATCATGGTGTTTCTCCTTTTGCTATGTGGTTCGTTTAATTCATTCTGTGGGAGTTTCTCTGCAGGTTGAAGAACTATATTTTGTGTTCAATATATTTAATGCATGGGGAAAGGTTCTCCAAAATATAAGGAATCCATGGTGCGCAAACAGAAGAAACGATCACTTAGTTCTAAAAATAAATATCTGAAACCAGGGGCTCTTGCTGAGCTCCGTCAAATTCGGGCTACGTCAAGATTTTGTACAGACATAGGCAAGAAGAGGGTGCTTGTGATTGACTCTAAGAAAGTTGAAGATGAAGTGCTTGAGACTATGGCTCTGGAGAAGGCTCCAATTTTGTCTCCTGGGAGCTCCAATTTTTCACCAAAGTTGACAATTAACGGTGCTAGACAAAAAGTCCTTCCTGGAACTCCAAAAACACCTCAAATGTCAGATTGCACATCTGACTCAAGGCTTGAATCTCTTCCTATGGATATCTTGGTAATTCTGATTCTTAGGATGCTTTTTTTAAATGATAATTGATTTGAGAATGTTAATGGTTGGGATGATTCCAGATAGTTTGTTTTTCTTCTTTCAAGGTTAAAATCATGTGTCACTTGCATCATGATCAATTGAAAGCTGTTTTTCATGTTTCCCAGAAAATCAGAAAATCAGTAAGTTTCCCTGTCATTTTACTTGCAAATCTATGTAAGTGTAAACGTGATTGGTATTCATGACAACCTTTTTGTTAGGTTTTGTTTGCCAGGCAATACCATTTTAACTTCACTACTCCAGATAGATCTCGTCAGGAGATGCTGAACTCGAAGACACCTTTGCCAACAGAACATTGGCCTTTTAAAAGGTTTGAGACTAGTTATGCATGTGCTAGAAATATCAATGTGATTTATTTAATATTGAACCTTTTTGCTCAAAATGCAGTTGGTCTGATGGGAAAGGGTATCCATGTCCAAGTCCTCATACTCCTAAGGCACCTCGGCAGGGGCCACGGCCACCTTCACGATTTATTGGAACTGAAGTGTGTCAGATTGCTGCAGTTCTTTTCCAGGATTCTGCATTTCCAGTTAGGTATATGATGCCTCCTGGCTTGCCCAAGGCTGCATTTAAGACACTGGCTTCTAATAGAGTGCTGTTTTATGAGGATGAGTTATGCCAAGCTGTTGCGCAGAATAAACTAAGGTGATCTTTTGTGTCTGTTCCCCACTTTGTGTAAATAGTTCGTTCCGTATAAATATAAGCGTGGTATATATGTTTGGTCACAGCTCGTGGCTTTATAATCTGTAATTTGATAAATCGTTTTTCTGAAAGAGTCCATCGAGTTAGGAAGGTATTTGAAACAATTTTATGATATTATTGTATAATGTTATTTTATGTTCACTAGGTCTGAGATAGAGAAGTCTCTCTCTCGGTTCTATTGAACTAATTTTGTACGAGGGCTCTCTTTATCATATCTGAATATGTTGCTTTTCTGTCTGCTATGAAATTGGTGCAAAAGGTAGATTTCTGTTTCTGGCAAATAACGTTGAGCAGGTAGTTCACCTGTGCTTTCTTCTTCAATATGACAGACACAGATGGTACACCCTTGGACACCAAAATCTGTCCTACATTTTAGATACTTGGTGTAGTCAGCAAGATTTCAAGTTAACTATTATATTGAGCTATTGACTTTGTTGCCGAAGTGTCATTTTATTGGTTATGGTAGTCGACTGAGATTTAGGAGCGCCAAGTTTGACATTTTATTGGTTGTGGTAGTCGTATTATGAATACTCGGGTGATGAGTTTGATGAGTGTTGCTCGGCTTGACTTTGCAATGGATCTATCTGTTGCACATGGTCTGCGTCTTCCCTTGGGAGAGTCCTACATTGTGATTCAATTGTTTCATGATTTTTGCCGTCTGTAAATTCGTACATACGAAGCGGCCGCCATCATAATTCATAGCCCGTGACTGTGCTACTTTTATTAAAATGCCAACTTGGAGGAGCTCTTGCTCTTAAATAAAGAACGACATATGTAGCTTGTTTAAGGTCGGGCAGAAGAGCACATTGAACACGGCGAGCATTAACAAAAGTCCAAGCATGATAATATCGCCTCTAACCTAGTCTTATTCATATTAGCTAATACGAACACCAACTAACATCTCGATTAGTGTTGGGTTAAACCGTTAATAGTTACTCTAAATATGATACGCTTTCGTAGTGGGTCGTTGTTGGCTTGCAGAGCACCCAAGTTAATTCCCATGTAACCGTGCAATTGAAATCTTCCACTGTATAAAGGCAGGCTTAGAAATGGGCTCTTCATCAAACTCCCGCTGCTGTCACACTTCCAGCTTTATTTCTTATTCTTCTCTGCTGTTGGGTTCTACTGGTGAAGGCCCAAGCTAAATGAAATAGCTAGGACACACCCGGGAGGCTATTTTTGTGTTTGGAGACTAAATTTTAGACCCTAGTAACAACAATTTCAGTCACTCTTGTCAAATGCAACCTCTTTCAGATTAGGGCTGCCCCTCCGGTCAAGTACCCACAAAACCTTGACCCGAACAAACCTGAATAGAGCAGGTTTGGTTTTAAAATACCAAGTAACTATTCTATAATGGTCAAGTTTGATTTTAGACACAGGGTACTTAATATTCAATTTAATAATATAATTTTTTTATACAAAATATATTTAATATGATTTAAACTTTATTCTAGCATTTTTTTCCAAAACCCAACATTTTTATTGAAAGCATGGTACTTAATTCAATTAAGCATTGGCTACTTAAATTATTTGAAATATTAAATAAAATATTTTATTTATAATTTTAAAATCGGTTGAACCTGGTTCAACTCCACCAATATATATTGGTAATGATAACCAGATTATTTATACAGACAACAAGGCACTGATAAATATATGTTATTAACATGAAGTAGCACGAATTTTAGATGATCAAATAGCACTTGTTGGAAACTTTTCCATGGAACTGATGGATCACATTTATAATAATAATATTAATATAATTATTAAAATTTCTTGCATCACTCTGCCACTGCGGTTGTGCTTCCCCGCTTATGCCTCGGCCTTGCTCATGCCCTCCGCCGCCATCCACGTCCACACTCGTGACCACCGTCGAGCCCCCATCCGCTCCCGCACTTAGCCGCGCTCACGCTCTCCGTCGTGCCTCCACCCATGCCTCCATCCTTGACACTCCTACACCCTCCTCCAGCCTCCATGCCCATGCCCTCCACGCCCACACCTGCACCCATTGCGAGCCTCTGCCCGCGCTCACACCCTCTGTCGTGCCCTCCTTGCCACGCCTACGCTCATGCCTTTGAGGACAGTGAGGGCATCGGCGACGGCGGGGGAGCACCATGATGGGGAGGGCTATCCTGGTCCAAATCAAGGATGGTCCGATATAATCAGATGGTCCAAATCAAGGTGACTGCAGTGAATCATGTTAAAATTTATTTTTTAAAATCCCGCATCAAGTAGAATTTTCGATAAATGTGCCACTTAATACATTGTTTTAAAATTAAGTAAAATGATCTATGCTAAGTGGTATACTATAAAACATCTACTTAGCACACTTAACGATGAAAACAAAACACAATAAAACATAATGATAAAAGAGAGAAGGTGAATTCTAACTTACATGTGATCTAAGTTCCAAGTGTGTGTACTAAACGACGTGTTTGATGTATGAAGCCTAAATCAAAAGCCCAACTCAATACAAAACCCTAACCCAAATGGTGCATGATGAAGTATGTGCGTGCTCATATTAATAAATAAGCTAACCAATGTAAATAAATCATCAATCATGCATAGCACATAAAATGAGGTAAAACCTTAGCACCGAGTCTAATTCAACATAACACAACCACAAGTGCATGAAAATTAATATATCAATAATACTAATCATCTAAAAGTCATGAAATAGTTAAATAATAGCTTACGTGCATGATCAATAAATAAATAAATTAATCAACACCTTAATGATACATAAATCATATAATTAAAATAATTAAATAATAACATAATAAATAAATCATACATGACACCGAAATATGTCTAGTCAGTAGTATCATAATACTACATGAATACATATAATAAATCACATGCATACAAATCAATAACAAATATAAATGGGTAATAAAACATGAGTCAAATAATGAATAAACAAACACAAAAATCAATAAATAATAAATAGATAGGAAAATAAATATGTAAACAAGAAAAAGTGTCCTAAACATGTTATCCTACATGAGAATGCATCAAAACAAATGTAAAGAATCTTAAATTACCGAAAATGGACTAAAAATGGGCAAAAATAACGCTAATCAAGTTTAGTCGGGTCGGGTTACTGGTCTGAACCAAATCGGTCCGGGTCAGAAGCTGGACCGAGCCAGCTCAGCAGAAAATAGTC
>JAVDBV010023736.1:0-10211 GCA_032619315.1 Piper longum
ACCTGTTAGAAGCTCCAAGCGTGCCATCGCGCCTAGGCGGCGAGCTCCTACTCCGTACCTACACATCAGAACCAAATACTAACGCCTGCTAACTATATGATGCATCACACTAGCTAATTATCACACTCACAATGCAAACATCATCAATTAACAATCAAATAATCATAATTATAAAACAATTCTAACTATCTTATTCCTAATTTTATTATGTACTTCTAATTTACATCGTGATCATATAACATGTTTAACTCAATTTACATCGTTAGGGCACTTAACATTCATTCACTTTTAATCACCTCATGCAACTTGTCACATCATTCACAATTAATCCAACCATGCTACTTATCATCTCATCAGTAATTATACCTTAATCACATCCATCAATAAATCCTAACATGCTGTGCTAACAATCATCAAATCTAAATAATCGAATTAGAGGTAATTATACCTCGCGTCATCGGCAATCGGTGACGGCTAAGGTTCCGTCGTGCGTGCGTCTCGAACCTCGAATTCGGCGCTCCACGGCGTCCGAAGCTCGATCGGGTTCGACCGGGTGAACTCTGCGGAAGATCCGGTGAATTCTAGCGAATTCCAAAAATTCCGATTTTTCGGCGATTTTCCGGCGACAATCGCCGGTGGTGTCTACTGGTCGGATCGGGGCCGTATAGGGTACCATCGGAACCGTCTCGGCGAGCCCGACGTGTCTGTGGTGTCAACGTGGCTGATGGAGGCGGCGGCTCGCCGGAAAATGCTGAAAACAGAGCGGCGGCGTTGGGTGGCTAAATCCGGCCAGCCAAGGCAGCGATCGGCGGCGCTCTAGTCAGGGAAGGTCACTGGGGGGTCGGTGGCGCCGAGGCGACCACTGGACGGCGACGGCGGCAGTCGGTGGCGCCGGAATCGGCGACGCGATCACGCGCGGGCGCGGCGCTAGCCGCGGCGATTCCCGGCGTCACGGTGGCATCTAGCGGCCGAGGCTGGTCGGGGCGGCACGGCGACGGCGCGACGGGGCAGATCGGCGTCGGTCGGCGGCCGAGCGGCGCCGACAGCGGCGGCGGCGGCACATGGGGAGGTCGGCTAGGGTTTGGAAAGGGTGAAAATGTCGAGAGGGAAAGAAAAACACGTTGGGTGGCAATTTCGTAAATAAAACTTGACTCGAGTCCGTCTCGAGTAAAAAATAATAACTAACGCGTAATAAATCCTAAAAAAATCTATAAAAATCAGGAAAAATCCTATAAAATAAATAAAACACACAACATCCAAATGACATGCTCTATAACTAATAACCCATCCAAAACTACCCATAACGCGTCCTAACGCGATAAACGGCCTAAAACTATTTCTACGATCACAAAATAATGAATCTAAAATCACCCACTGTATACTCTCATGCACTCTGATAACTCATTCTCTGCTCATTCATGTCATTATTATCACATCCTCGCTACACATTACCCTCACAGCTCATACACGTAACCGGTATCGGCTCAGTACACGTATTCTGAAATACACTCAACTCGAACCGACGGCTGAACCGATCGTCTAACGACTATAAAACCGTGACTCGAATCATGGGTTTTACAACTAGTCTATTAAGAGATAAGTTAGGACTTCAACGGATCATATTCTCTAAATAGTAGTACGTGACCCCTCTCAGTTGCGTAGTAAAGATCGTCCCAAAAATAATTAAAGATTGAAAGTAGGATACAAAGTTGCTCGAGCTCAAAGAAAAAGAAGATGTGTGGTCCTTGTAATGAAAGAGGTCATTATTCTACATATAAAAATATTCATAACAATTGTAATATAAATCTCATGCACGAGTTTTTTGTAGGCTTATATAATGTATGACTGTAGATATTGGGAATCAATGTATTTGTATTTTTTGTGCATTTTGTGTCATGCACTCTTCTATAATGTTGTTAAATGATAATAAATGTTTGTATATTTATATTATTTTTAATATTATATCTATATCATTTGGAATACAACCATGATATATCATACCTTTTTTTTATCTATTTGAATAATTATAACCTCTCAAATGTTTATCAAATATTGATTAAGCAAAATTTCGATGAATTTAAACCACCAACCCTCAAGCATATCTTGAATGCTTTGCCAATTTTGAACTAAAAATCTACAACAATTTTATTTGTTGAAAAATATAAGTTGGTTGTCTGACGACAAGCTTTCATGTCAACCATACAACACATTCAAAATTGAAACAGGAGGGGTCTAATGACAAGCATTTACAACACAAATTACATATGTGTAGAACACATAGGAACCATGATGCACCAACATGCAATTATTTGCAAGTTCTTTACTTATTTAGGGAGCACACAACTACAACAACAAACAGGCATATGACATAGGCAGAGGGCTCAAAAAACCATGTATTTTGATGTGCTCTTTCTTCACAATGCCAGCCTACCAAAATGTAGCTGAACAACCTTGCCAAAATATGCTCTTTCTTCAAAATGCAGTCTGGATGGGTTCCTCACTAGCTGAATAACCTTGCCAAAGATGTCGTCACCTACAGCTCTTTGGTCGCCTTGCAGCTCTTTCTTTGGGCGCCTTGCAGCTCTTTCTTTGGTCAACTTCCAGCTCTTTCTGTGGTCACCTTCCAGCTCTTTCTTTGGTCGCCTTGCAGCTCTTTCTTTGGGCGCCTTGCAGTTCTTTCTTTGGTCACCTTCCAGCTCTTTCTTTGGTCACCTTGCAGCTGAATAAACTGGCCAAAGATGTAATCAAGCTGATCATGGCATCTCTCCTGGATAATGTAGCAGTCTGGAAGGGTTACTCACTAGTTGTGTGACATTTCACCTAAAAGAAAAGGAACGAAATTTATAACTCAAACTACTTCAGAAAGGAGCAAAAGATCCAATGGGAGTTCACTTCAGATTATAACTCAAACTACAACCAATGGCATGAAACGGAAAAAAAGGCAGTTCTTTCTTTCGCCTTGCAGTTCTTTCTTTGGTCACCTTCCAGCTCTTTCTTTGGTCACCTTGCGGCTGAATAACCTGGCCAAAGATGTAATCAAGCTGATCATGGCATCTCTCCTGGATAATGTAGCAGTCTGGAAGGGTTCCTCACTAGTTGTGTGACATTTCACCTAAAAGAAAAGGAACGAAATTTATAACTCAAACTACTTCAGAAAGGAGCAAAAGATCCAATGGGAGTTCACTTCAGATTATAACTCAAACTACAACCAATGGCATGAAACGGAAAAAAAGGCAGTTCTTTCTTTCGCCTTGCAGTTCTTTCTTTGGTCACCTTCCAGCTCTTTCTTTGGTCACCTTGCGGCTGAATAACCTGGCCAAAGATGTAATCAAGCTGATCATGGCATCTCTCCTGGATAATGTAGCAGTCTGGAAGGGTTCCTCACTAGTTGTGTGACATTTCACCTAAAAGAAAAGGAACGAAATTTATAACTCAAACTACTTCAGAAAGGAGCAAAAGATCCAATGGGAGTTCACTTCAGATTATAACTCAAACTACAACCAATGGCATGAAACGGAAAAAAAGGCAGTTCTTTCTTTCGCCTTGCAGTTCTTTCTTTGGTCACCTTCCAGCTCTTTCTTTGGTCACCTTGCGGCTGAATAACCTGGCCAAAGATGTAATCAAGCTGATCATGGCATCTCTCCTGGATAATGTAGCAGTCTGGAAGGGTTCCTCACTAGTTGTGTGACATTTCACCTAAAAGAAAAGGAACGAAATTTATAACTCAAACTACTTCAGAAAGGAGCAAAAGATCCAATGGGAGTTTACTTCAGATTATAACTCAAACTACAACCAATGGCATGAAACGGAAAAAAAGGCAGTTCACTTCAGATCCAATGGGATTGTGCAGATCTGAAAAATAAACAGCATATTTTTTAAAAAGAAGAGAAAAAGGCGTTACATAATGCAACACCAATCAATAACAAATTGACCTACCAATTGCTTTCAAAAGAAACAAGCCTCAAAGCTAAACAAATCAAAATTTTCTGCTTGAGCTACAACAATAAAGCAGCTAACTTTCAACAAAGAGAGTGAATACACAACTACAACACATAATAATATTTCAATTCCATCACTACATGAAGCCATAGATAACCGATCCACATCAAAATTCCAGTGCACGGATCACATAATTACATCGCAGATCAACAAATTCCAGTGCAGGGATCAAATGAATCAGATCTATCAAATCACGATCAACAACAAAGCCATACAAGAGTTCAAAGAAAAAAAAACAGAGGAAAAAAGCCTACGACATATATCAAATCACGATCAAGGGGAAGAAGATGAACCTCGGCAAACCAGGCGGCTAAGGCGCTGCTGGCGAAGATCCCGAAGCTCGTCACAGGATGAGGTCGGTGGAGCCACGATCGACGACGCCGGCGGGGAGGGGGATGCAGACCATGGTGAGGCGGCGAGGCGGCGGGTGGGCGGGCCACGGCTCCGGCTCGAAACCTGGACGCTCGCGATGGGGGAGAAAACATACTTAGCGAAGATAAATTAAACGACGGTACTTTTTGTAATAAAATACGACTCTCAAATAAATATTATAAAATATATTTTAAAAAATATAAAAAATAAAATAAATAATATAAAATAAAATAATTTATTAGGACTAGATTATTTTCCTTTAAGGTTTTTATTCTATTTTTTATATTTTTTGGTATGTAAATTAGGATCGAGCCAAGTTTTCATTATGAAATTATTTTATTTTATTTTTTAAAAATTTATTTTATAATATTAAATCGAGTCATGAGTGAGTCAAACTTTTATTATGAAATTATTTCATATTTTTTAAAATTTATTTCATACAATTGAATCGAGTCGTGAGTGAGTCTAATTTTTATTATGAAATTGTTTTATTTTATTTTTAAAAAAATCATTTTATAATATTAACTCGAGTTGGGAGTGAGTCAAATTTTTTTAAATTTTATTTTATAATATTACGATTTTTTTTATTTTTTTAAATTTTATTTTGTAATACTGATTCAAATTGGGAGCGAGTCAAATTTGAGGTTTAATTTCCATTAGTTGGATTGATAATCACAATTACCTATATATAGTACCTAATACTTCTAAGACAAGCTCGTAAGTATGCACCAATATTTTGATTAGTCTTAAAACTAGGCCATGTGTATAAAAGTGTAACTTACTATTGAATGAGATTAAAAATAAGAAAAGTCAATCAATTAAAATGCAACAAAATTTTTAAAAATAAGATAAAAATACCTTCGGGTTTTAATCTCGCTAACATTAATTTTTAAAAAAAGTAAATAAAAATGCGTTTCATGATAGAAGGTTATGAATTCGAACCAAATTAATCTCAACTTCTAACTCCTTACTAATAAAAGTCTATATAATTATCTTGAAAAAATATAATAAAAAATTAAATAATTATAATTTATTTTTTTATTTAAATAAGATATATCTTTAAAGCCAATCACACTCTATATTTAAGATATTTAATTATTATAATATATCTCATTATTTAATAAAATTTTATATATAAATTAAAATTTATCTAATTTAAATCACGTATGACATAATATCTTATCTAGTATATATATAATATAGGCACGTAAAAATTACTTAATTGAAGACACAAACTCCATGAACTAAAGACCATAGATACAAAAATCGATCGATTCCATTGAAATTGGTCGATTTAAATTGGATTGGAAGGCATCTGATCTAGTGAATCAGTTAGTATAGAAATTGTATCGTTGAATCGGCTGATTGATGCTGATTTATGGACATTTTTTTATAAAAAATGATGAAACTAACGTAATTATGTTAATGAATAAATATATTAAGTATGGATAAAATTAAAATATAAATTTTAAAAATCTAAAATATCTATCTTCCTCGCCCCTCCCTTTCCCCCCGTTCGCCTCTACCGTCCCTCTACGGCAGCCCGTGTGCCTCGCCCCCTCCCTCCACCGCCGCGCCTTGTGCCTCGCACCCTCCATCCACCGCCGCTCGTATGCCTCGCCCCTCCCTCCGTGGCCCGTGTGCCTCGCCTCCTCCGCCGCCCTGTGTGCCTCATTGTATTTATAAAGGCTACAGAAGGATGGGGCAGCCAGCGACGCCGTTGGGCACGGTAGTGGGCGGCGGCTGCTGCCCTTTCAGTCGACGGCCAAGCAGACGCTGCTATTCCCGTCACCTGCAGGCGCATTGTCGAGGGCCGCCGTCGAGGGGTCATCACCTGCTGGCTAGCATTGACGCTGGCCGTGGTTGTGGGCGATGGCTGCCGTTCTTCGGCCGCGATGTGCCGCAACCGTAGAGCCACTACCTCCCGTTGAGAGCCATTGTTATATGCCGACAGGGAGCCATTGCCTCCCGTCGACCACTGAAAGGCCTAAGCCACCGCCGCTGCCTCCCGTCGTTGTCTGGAGCCGCCTAAACAGCCTTGTCGGCCAAGCAACGTTGCCGTTTGTTGTTGAAACTGCCGCAACCGCCGGAACACTTAAAAGGTCCAACTTTGACAGCAACTCTCCGGTGAGATCCAATGAATCCGACGACGAATCTAGTGACTAAAAGTGTAGATTCGGCGTGCATATCTTCATTTTCATAGTTTCATTGGAGAAAAAAATGTGTGATTTTTATCTTTGCCGGCGCCGGATCGTTGTTTTTTCAGTTTCGGGCAGTGTTTTTCAGGCGACGATCGCCGTATTCGGTGACTGTTGGCGTCAAGTGACAAGCGTGATATAATTAACAAGTGTATTCAAAATAATTAACACAAGATTTCCTACGAATTGAACAGTTCAACAATAAAAATAAACAATAGTAAAAAAGATGAGGTGAGATTCGGGCCAAACCAATACCAATGCAATAATTGGATTTTCATGTTAATTATAACATGAAGATAAAAAAAGAGAGTTGAGATTGAGATATAAATTTGATTCTAGAAGACTCAAGGTTGGAGAGCGAGACAACTAAAGTTTAAATAAAATTTAAATTATATTTAAGATTTTATTTATATATTTTTTTAAAATTGAAATAAATGAGGTATGATTTTTTTTTCTATGTATGATAGCTTCTTTGGTACTAATGAGTGATGATGAACAGGAAAATGCCTTTGTAGCAAATAAAAGTGACAATATATTAAAAACTATATCAAATGAAGGAACAACAAATGCTAATATAGCAAATAATGTCATTACAATTAGATCGTGCTCTACTGATGATTTTTTTTCCCCTCATCTTACTAATAGACTTAATGTTAATATTAATATATCTATTGGCTCATAATAAAATTTGTTTATACCTCTTCTACTTAACGGACTTCATATATGTGAGAGTTCTATATCTCCTTTTATGTAGGGTCTCGTGTTGATATAGGCAAAAATTCTACTTTTTCTATTAGTGATACTTCAGATAATAAATTAAATGATTTAGTATTAACCATGTAAAATTATGTTAAATCTTAATTTCATAGACTTGTATTGATGACTTATCATTATCATTTAATAGAGTATAAATGATGATATATAAAATCTTACACTTATGAAAGTAATAATAAATAACAATTATCTTTCATGTTTGTATTAAATTATAAACTTGTGTATTTGTACCGATAAAAGAGACTATATCTTTATTTTATATATTTATATTATAAGTTTTCAAATTTTTATATAAGACCAATTTAACTAAATCGATTCTTGATTAATTTTTTATATTCAATGACTCTATCGAAAACTGATTCACTTCTAATGCTGGTGACAATAATGAATTAACGGGGAGAAAGTCGATGGCACTGGCGCACTTTTACTAAGTACCAGCTATGCCATGTCGCTCGTACTTTGGAGCCATAGCTTAGCTAGCTTTCATTCACGCCTGGATTGGGCCGATGTCGGTCGTGCACATGTATAGCACGCAGGCCCAATCCAGTTCCTCTTTTCCTATGAGCCCAATAGCAATCTCTTTATTTAATACTAGTCAAAAAACCCGACGTGCAGGCTTTATGAATATTTTTTAAAACATAATAATTTCATTTATATTAATTATTTGATATTGCACATATCATATAACAATTTATCTTTTTTTTTCTATTACAACATATTTCAGTGATGGATAAATTAATTTCTTCTATAAAAATTCAAGAATGTATATAATGTGACTACCCCGGTCTAAAGATTAAATAAAATAAAGAATAAATAAATAATATTTTAACAAAAAGAATATAGATTTAGATAAAGTTCACGGAGGAAAATCTTAAAAAACACTTCTTGAAATCTTATAGAATTTTGAAAAAAAATACTTCATAAAACAAACACAAAATCTATTATTGTTGGATGTCACTTCCATGATTTTCAAAATCTTCTCCATTAAAAAAACGTACATCCTGAAATAATAGAACTTTATAATATATATATATATATATATATATATATATATATATGACTCATCAAATAATTAATAATTTTTTTAGCACATCATGAAATTATTGATTGATTATTAGTTAGTATGGATGCTAAATAAATTAAATAACTCCAGCGCTGTCTTCGTATAAATAAAATGAGATATAAAAGTTTAATGAGTCAACTTGATTTGGAAGTCTATATCACGATGCTCATGCATGTGAATTTGAAAGCCAACGTAATAATTTTTTGCTACTGGACAATATGCATGCAGCAAAGAGATACAGACATAAAGAAGAAATTGAAAAAAAACTAATTACTCGTGCACTAAACATCATCAAAAGTCTTGCGGATTGTGTAGTCAAGTAATTATAATACACACACTTCTTTGAACACTAGATATAAAGTTGTTTCGATTCTACTAAGAAAAAAAAAGTCTCATCCTAATCTAGAACCGAAAGTTATGTAAAAATTTGGTCATTTAGATAGAAAGCCAGTTCAACAAATTGTTGTTTGAAATTAACATTATCCGTTTGGAAGAGGAAGAAGGTATGATGGAAGGAAAGATGATGAAAGAAAGAATGTACGATGGAGTTGTATAATATAATATCTTCTTTACAAAATTAAAATAATCTTAATTATTTTAATGTGTTATTATAGTGAAAACAAGAGATGTAATTCATAATTATAGTAAATTAAAAATTTTATAGATCGAATCTTAATCAAAATAATAATATAACGATCATGACAAGAAACATAATTCCTAATTATAATTAAATTAAGAATTTTATAGATCTAATCATAGTCATTATAATAATCTAAAAGTCATGATAATTTCCTACTAAAAATTTTATAAATTTAATAATTTTTTTTTAAAAAATCATGGGTTCACCAAATGGAAGAAAACCACTTTCTTTTATAGATAGTTCTAG
Organism: Piper longum; assembly: GCA_032619315.1. Taxonomy (NCBI): domain Eukaryota; kingdom Viridiplantae; phylum Streptophyta; class Magnoliopsida; order Piperales; family Piperaceae; genus Piper; species Piper longum. The sequence continues at coordinate 9,293 of JAVDBV010023736.1, forward strand.
ATCAAAATATTTGTTACGTCATGATGTTTATTGTAAATTAAGAATGTCTAAAGTTTATGAAAAAAATATCAGAACGAGATGAATATTGAGCTGATCTTAAAAAGTGAGAAACCTGGAATATTACTTGTCAATCATATAAAACTAGTAGCTTACCCATGCTATACGCAACATTATATGATACTTGACTATTTGTAAATTTTGTATTTGACTATTTTTAAGTGATTTTAACTATATATAAATTTAAATTAATATAAAATATGATACACTTTAATTAAAATATTTTTTATATTAAAGCATATATTTATTCTTGTAGTCTTTTTTATATTTATTTTTATAAATCTTAATATATTATTATTTATCAATTAGTATATATTCATCAATTTGCTAATTTTAAAAATCTGTTTACTAAGAATTATTAATCTAACAGTCCAATTATAGATTATTTAAATTTATTCTTTTTTATTGCAATAATAGGGAAAAATTAGAATTTGATATATTTTTATGAATAAGAAATAAATGATAATATTGTGAAATAGTTAGAACACATGACAGATCCTAATTAAAAGACTTCAATAAGAATCTAATATTTTTGTGAATAGGAAATAAATGATAAGATTGTAAAATATTTAAAGAATACATTGAAAATGAGTGAAAAGTTTTTCATTTTATATATATACTAGCCACTTTCTCGTATGATGTGCAATACGATATGATTTTTAGCTATTTATTATTTTTATATTTGACTATTTTCAAGTGATTCATGTTTTAGTATAAGTTTAAACTAGTTTAAAATAGAATATACTTTAATTAATTTTTTTCTAATATTTATTTCTATTATTTGATTTGAGTGTATATTTATTTATTTGAGTTTTATTTATTATATAGATTATTATTAATATGTTTATAGTTAGGGATATAT
>JAVDBV010023762.1:0-13018 GCA_032619315.1 Piper longum
ATCGAGACCGTCCGAAATCGAAACTGACTCGAGTCCTCAAATTGACTCTATCGGAGGGAATCGAAGTAATAAGGCTAAATGGGCCTCGAATACTTAACTCAATCAAATTGGGCCCACAGTGGCATAAATCGAGTAATCTAAAATTCCTATGATGCATGCAAATGATGTACCCATAAAATCTCCAACGGATACTAAACGTCGTAACTGCCTAAATCTAAGCCTAAAATCCTGTCTAACACATACAAACAAATCCGTATACCTGAGCATACATTGATAACTCGTGATCTTATTATCTGCATGTCTGGCATTATCAGCCAATATAACATGCTCATACGGCCATCTAGACCCATACTCATAATCTGAAAATAGTTTGGCTCGATCTCGCTCAAACCAACTCGATACTGACCCAAATAGGGAAAACTTAAATTGGGTAAAACCCTAACCCGAAAATGGGGTTTTACAATTTGTATAATAGGCCCGAGGGCAACTTGTGGTGGATCTTGCTTTCGAAAACATAGTCGAGGGATCTCATCCTCGAGGGTTATTAATCTAGAAGATCGATCGATTAAATGACCCGAGTTAAATGAGATCCAATAACATGCTAGTTAACTTATCCTACAATCAGTAAAAACAAATCATAATGAGATTGAGCAATAAATCAGGGGCGAGTCCTAAACAGACCTGGTAGAATCTCCGAACGTGTTCTAGTGCCTAAATGGTGTGCTCCTACTCCGTACCTAATCTTCAATCATGTGGTAACGATGAATGGTTGTGATTGGCTTGAGTAAGGATCGTGAGAAAAAAGAGAAAGAAGAAAAAAAGAAGAAGAACTTGGGTGAGATGGAAACTGAATGAAAGAAATGTGAAATATATATAGGTGTCAAAGAAAAACGAATGGTTGTTTAGAAAATGAATGGTTGTCTAAGAAATTGAATGATTGTTTAGAAAACAAATAGTCTTCTAAGAAAACGAATGGTTGAACCGAAAATTAAAACTTAACTCGATTGAAAAATAATAGTTGAACCGACCGGTTCAGAATATAAAACCCTGACTCGGGTCACGGGTGTTACATGCTCGAATCGTCTTGCTGGACTGACCATGCATGTTTGAATCGTCTCACTAAATTGATCATGCGTGCTTGAATCATCTCGCTGGACTTGCTCATAGGGTCACTCGAAATGCAATAACCTCGGTGGGGAAAAAAACCTAAGCTCACCCCTAAGGGTCTACTGGGTAGTCGTGCAAGTATTATAGATGCAGGGTACTAGTTTGAACTACATCAAGAAAAACATTGATACTATGTATTCATCTTTGATGTAATCTGAATGTAGTTGGTACTTATCATTCACATTATAGTGCAATATTTGTAGAGGCTCGCCATTTTATGGCCAAACATATATCAAGAATCAATTGATAGTGCACTCCGAGAGGGATGAAGACCATGGTGAGGAGGCGTCGTGGCGGGCCACGGCTCCAGTTCGAAATCTGGACATCATCCATCTTTGCCAACAACCCACTCCGAGAATTGGTTAGGAAGGCGGAGGTCGAGGCAGAGAGCAGCGGCCGGCAATGGACGTGTGACGGCGGTGCGGCGAAGGGGAGGAAGTGGGAGAACTCATCACAGGTTTTTCTATCGGTGGATGATTTTCCAATTGTTTTTTTTTATCGTTGGATGCGTTTTCAATGGCTAGATCTAAATTAAAGCACAACCAAAGTGGTTTTGAAGGGCATAGAAGAGTAGATTTTTTTTTATTACAAGATTTAGGTATAAATTAATTTTCCATAGTTTAGGGCGGATGTGGGTTTCTTCTTGTTGTGTGTCGTGTTACGTTACAGGGTGTTTGTTAGTATAATTTTGGAATAATTATTTTAACAAGAAAATTTTATTTGTATTTATCACTCAAAATCATAGTCTGGTGAAAGATTAACCAAAATAGATAAAGTCAGTGCCCTGATTCTAAAGATTTAAAAAAAATAAGCCTTCTCCAGTAATTTCTAAAATTGGGTCGGGATCAGGTTTTCACCTCCTCCCTCCCCTCCTAGCTCTCTCTTGTGCCGTCATAGCGCCACCGTCTATCTTCCTACGACCATCACCATCGGTCCTTTTTGGCAATGATGTAATTTGTTCTTGTTGTGAATGATATACATCTTGTGTTGTGCCAATGCAGCTACGAAGTTCTTAGGCTACAACGTCGGCCCTTTTTGGCGAACGACCTGTTCGCACCGGTGGACAACTCGGTGTGGTCCGACGGGGCGGTTTGTGGGAAGCTGTTCAACGTGAAGTGCCTCACTGACTAGATCATACAGGTCAAGGTGGTGGGGGCAGCGCAGGTCCTCTAGTGTAGCCATCCTCTAGCTTGGTTTGCCCTCCTTGCAAATCCCCTCACTTCCTAGGTGATAAACAGTGAATATGCAATGTAAGTTTTGTAACACCAGCTGTTGCAAAGTTTTAAATTGATGGAATCCTTCTAATGATGCATAGTAGCGTTCATATACGTCTGGAAGAAATCTTGGGTACTTGGTTAATTTTTGTGATGGAGCTGATTATGAATAGATCTGGCCTTGTTTCTTTTCTGCATCATCTTCTTGCTTGTAAGGGGTGACTTCTCTAATGGGGGTGATGGCTATGCAACAGATTCGTGTATGGAGGTTTGCGTCATGGCTATGCAATAGATTCAGTTATGGCAAACAAATGGATTTGCGTGAATGGATTTGGCACTTGGACTTTCACATTTTCTTAGGAAAAGTGTGAAAAAGAAGTTACTTTTCTTTTTCTTTCTTACAATCCAAATAAACAGAGAAAAATTGAATGTTTGCATAAGCTTTCCTTATTTATAATGATTTTTATTTCTAAATATTCGTCACTCCACCTATTTATTGAGAGTTTCAAAAGGAGCTTATTAAAACAAAAATCAAGTTCATTTGAGTGGCGGTCGAGTAAAAAAATTTCAAGGTTAACATCTTATTTCAACTCCAGTAACCAAAAAGCCTAAAAGAAGGCGACTCCCAAAACCAAAATACAGTGACACTAATTTATGCACACCATCCTCTTCACCTTAGCTTTGAACGTCCGTTCTCATAGATTTACATGACATGCTTTGTGAGTATATAATGTATATTATTGCCTTGACAATATCTTGAAGACAAAGCTTTCCTTTGTTTATGTCAAACATCCACTTGAAGACGGTAAGAAGGTGTAGCCATCAAATGCTTCGCCCTTGGGCAGGTTAGCCCAAACTCCTCCCTCATATCCAACTCACAGGGAAGCTCCCAATCAAAGCAGTGAACCAACTGTGCCAATACCAACCTTGTCACAGTCAGCCCCATATGCATCCCTGGGCAACCCCTCCTTCCCGACCCAAATGGGAGCAGCCGGAAGTCCCTACCCCTAATGTCGACGTCGTCTCCGACGAACCTCTCCGGCGAGAACTCGTCGGGGTTCGGCCACACTGTCGGGTCTCGCCCGATGGCGTATGTGTTGACAATGATGCGAGATTTGCTTGGGATGTGGAAGCCATTGATGGTGCAACCTTGGACGGCTTCGTGGGGGATAAGCAGTGGTGCAACAGGGTGGAGCCTCAAGCTCTCTTTGAGCACCATGTCTAAGTACTCCAAGTGAGGGAGGTCAGATTCCTCCACTATTCGGGTCATCCCTACTACACTTTGGAGCTCGTCTTGTGCCTTCTTTAGCACTTGTGGGTGTCGGAACATCTCGGATAGAGCCCATTCTATGGCTGTGGCAGAAGTGTCCAAGCCGCCGGCAAGCATATCCTTCATAAAATGTCAGAAAATGGCGATCATAATTTATATGTAATAGGGAGGTTACTTTCACTATGAACAAGAGATCGAAACTAATATTAACAGACAACCCAAGTCACAAAAATAATTCCTTACCAGGATTACTGCTTTGATGTTGTCTCTTTCAATCTTAATCTCAGTGTCTCCCGATTCCATTAGAGATAACATGACATCCACAAAATCTTGGTTCTCCTTGGTGTTCTTGTTGAACATATGCTCATCAATTATCTTCTCAAAAAAATCATCATAAACTTTGCTCACAGCTTTCATCCTACGTGTTAACCCTTGAATATCAAACATCCCAGCGTAAGGAATATAATCTGCAACGTTGAAGGCGGCTCCTAACTGCATGCCCTCATGAATAACTGCCTTGAAACCCCTCTCATCAAAGTCCTTGTCCTCATACTTCTTCCCAAACACCATCAAACAAGTAATATCTGTTGTTAGAGAAGTCACCTTTGCACTAAGGTCCACCAAGTCCCCATCTATGGCACTCTTCTTCGTAGATTGCACCATGAGCTCCACTTCCTGTCTCCTCACAGGTCTAAAGGAATCAATCTTGTGATTGCTGAGAAGCTGCAATGTGCATATCTTCCTAATGCTTCTCCAATAGGAGCCATACTTGCTAAAGGACATGCCCTTTGTGTCATAGGACATGTACTTGGCCGCCTCGGTGAAGGGCCGGCTGGCAAAAGTTAGGTCATGGGTCCGGAGGAACTCCTCCGCGGCTGCCGGAGACGAGACGACGATGGTTGGGACGAAGCCGAGGCGGAGGAACATGATTGGTCCATACTGCTTGGAGAGTTCACGGAGACCATGGTGTGGAAGCTCTCCTAACATTAGAAGGTTGCCTAGTATTGGGATTCCCTTTGGTCCTGGTGGCAGTTTGGTAACATTTTTGTTACTCTTAGATCCTTTTGATGTATGGGATTGCAGAATATAAGCAATGGAGTGGTAGAAAACTATTGACACGACTACAAGAACAGACCAAGATAGGATGGGAGACATGAAGATGCAGCTTAGTAATTGTCTTGATTTGGACAGTAGTGGGAATTTGGCTTGGCCGTGGGTGTAACTCACGGTTACTTTTGTTGTATAATTAGCTTGGTGGAGATGAGCAAATGGGTAATAGAGAACTATGGCCATTACAGCAAGAACTGACCAAGTGAAGATGGTAGACATTGCTCTATCTGTTTTGCTAAGGGAACAAATGTGAAGTTAAAATCAATGCAAGTGTTGATCCTTATTTATATAAGGCTTAATGTTCTTGAAGTTAACGAATGATTAGGATATGGCTTTGACAAGGAAATACACAAAAAGTGTTTGATAAAATGATATGTTGGTTAGTACTGTTGAAGCTTGTATCTCTTGGAACATAGCATTCATCGGAATCATTTGGATGGGATCAATGTTGACATCCTTCGGTAGCTGTTCCTAGTTGGATTGTTTTTCTTAACTGCTGCGCTAGCGTTATGTTATATCTTTTTTTAGAGAGCTGGGTACAATATATCACTTTCTGATGCATAAAATATTATCATCATAGACTTTGGCTAAGTTTCTGACATAGATGAAGTTAACTTCATTTTGGACTGCTGGGTATTATAACATAACATATTATTTGATGAACTTCAACATTTCTTTTTGTTGTAGATAAGGAAGTTAATCAAAGAATGCATAAACTGAAAAAGACCTGTGGTTCACTATAGTGATTGGCCTGCTGAGATGCTTATCACTTCCTGCATTGATTTTGTAGTCGAATGGCAATATCTTTGTCTTGATTGTGGCAACCATTTCCCTACTGCCAAACTATTTTTTTCATGGCTGCTCATGTTTGATGTATTTGTTACTCCCATAAATGTAGAAGGGGAAACAACTTAATTAGAGAACCATTTAATTATGATAGATAGCCTGCCTACTTTAGTATAAATAAAAAAAAAAGCATATCGTGAATAATTTTTTTCTCTTGAAGTTCAAATTATGGCCCTACAACACCATGTAGATTAAGTCATTAAGCTTTAGATTAAAAGCTGAATTTTGATATTATAAGTCTATTAATTTAAACTATATAAAGTTATTTCACATTTAATTTTGTACGTAGTCACCATATATAGTTACACTTAACTATTATAAGTGGAAATTAACTAACATTGATCTCTAGGATTTATAGAAAATATTATAATTTTAAAAAAATTTAATCAGGTCTTGTTTACAGAAAATATTTAGCCACGCCTTTTAACGACATTGCAAATCATCCTAGTATATAAGGGGAGCTAATAAAGTACGAGCACAAGTAAAATTTTCTCTTAAATATTCACTTTTATTAGATGCAATATTGGTTATTTATTATCATAAACTAGCTGTATATGCGGCCATTATCTTTCATGGGAAAAGATCACGGGTTTAAATCCAACTATTTTTAATTTTTATATTCTTACTAATTAGAGTCAGTCTAATTATCTTGAAAAAATATAATAAAAAATAAAATAACTATAATTTTTCTTTTTATTCAAATATGATATATCTTTAAAATTAATCACACTATTTACCTAAGGTATTAAATTATTACACTCAATCACATTATTAATTAAAATTATATATATAATTAACATTTATTTATTATAGGTCGCGCATAATATTATTACATCTTGACTAGTTCAATTAAATGCTCACACCTAGAGGCTAATAAACCTTATCCTAGTCTTGGCCATGCCTTCAATTCAATCTTCTTTGCATTACCAAAAAAAATACTTTACTCCGCGGTCAGAAAACGTGGCGGTAACGTGTGTAAAACGTGGAGAAGTATCATTCTCGACGTCCCTGGCCGCGTAGAGCCAGTTGTGGGATAAAGTCCCGTGGAGAGAACTTTCGGCACAAATTTTATCCCCACAGCGATTCAAGTGCACAAAAACGTGGGAAAAAACTCACCCGTTCACAACGACCGAAAATTAGACATGGGTTAAAGTCTCATTTTTTTGTAGTGTCATTTATTCGCCTTGCTCAATGGATATAAATGTATATAGCCCAAAATCTCCATAGTTACCTTTAGGCTTTCGGGTAAAAAAAACAATGGCAACTCACAACAGATAAACAAGCCAAGATTAATGTTTCTATGGGAGCTTATGAATTTTGTGTAACAAGCACAAATGAAAACGAAAACCAACGAGGAAGAGAGTCAGGTTGAAATAGTTCATTGTATATATGGATCTCAAAACTGTAGTCTGACGTAAATATGACTTGTGTTCATGAGGACTGGTGGGTCATTCTGGAGCAACCAAAATAATAATAATTCTTATAAATGGCACCGTCGTTTATAGCCAATCAGCCATCACTGCACTCCCGTTCACCATATCCAAATATCACAAGCGCCGCTTAGGCGATTACACGCCATTAGAAGTCGACTGCTGAAGAACGGCCATCTATAGAATTTGTGAATTGAAACTAATTGGCTAGCCCATAGATATAAGTCCAGTAAATGAAATTAAGGATTCATCTTGATATTGATATCCATTTTCAAACCATGAAGACCATAGATTGAGCCTGTTGAATCATAGATGGCATCCCTTGCTCATATTTACAAACCTTTCATGGCGCAGATGAAACTGGCGTCTACCACCCTCCGAAAATAAATATCCATATCCACACTCCCATTCTCGATCATTCAATACTCATAACACTCAGCCAGCGCTCTCAATCTCAACAAATGGGAGAGGAGAATCAACTCGTCTCCATCCATACTCGATGCACATCCATGTCAACCATTGAAGATCTAATCATGTGTCATCCTCACACCCATCGCAAGGTTTGTCACTTCTTTTTTACCAACGTATAATGTTTACATACTAATTTCATCTCAAAAAATGAGAGCTAGGAAACATCCAACATGATTCTGTGTATAGAAAAATACTTACCATCTACATATCCATCCTCACAAGTGCACAGAGCAAGTAGTGAACACAAAGCCGGTGTACCCAATTGGCGCATCCACCGCTTCCCACTCTTTCATCTCCGCGTCCATAAAATAGGCAACATGTCGGTTGCCTCCCTTCTCGGACGGGCCAGACCCGACAACAAAGACCCGACTAGCCTTTCCTCCCGGACCCTCCAGAACCGCTAGAGACGAAGACGACCGGATCCCATCTGGCATGGGGCCCACCACCTTCCACGTCATCTCCTTCCCATCGTACTCCTTGATCCCCCTCTGCGAATTACCCTCACTGCCCCCCGAGTCCGGGTACCAAATCGCGATCGGCGAGGGCGTATTTGTCATTTCGAGTTCCCGGACCGGTCGAGCCGGCCGGGCCGAGGCGCACCGGGGGCTCAGATTCGGGTTGGGCCAGACGCCGTCGACTTTGGTCCATGACCGGCGGCCCGTGTCGAAGAACTCGGCCGAGGAGCCGAACCGTCCCTGCGACTCGGTGCCGTACCCGCTCACCACCCAGAACCCGGGCCGGCCTTCGTCCCCGCCGCCGGCGGCGCCATGGCACTCGTCGCGCTCGTCGGCCATATCCGGCAGCGGATGCCACCGGTCGGCGTCGGGGTCGTAGACCTCCGCCGACCGGAGCGCGTTCTTCTGGTTGTCGTGGCCGCCCGCGACGTACACGGCCGAGCCCACGGCGGTGCAGGCGAAGAACGACCTCGCCGTCGACATGCTCGCTCCCCGCCGCCACCCCCGGCCCCCCACCAGGTCGTACACATACACGTCGGCGACGGAGTCGAGCGTCGCCGGGTCCCACCCGCCGACCACCACCAGCTTGCCGTTGACGGCTACGCACTGGCAGAACATCGGCACGCCAGCGGGGAGCAGCGCCGGCGCCTCCGGCAGCCTCCTCCACGCTCCTCCGCCGCTGGCGCAGTACACAGACACGCCGTACGCCGGCGGGGCCTTGGCGGACTTCTCTTTGGTAGCCGGGCCGGCGGCGAGCGACTGCACCAGAAACACAAAGTCCTCGCCTTTGCCGGCGAGCATCCGCTGCTGGTAGAAAAACGGGCTAGACAAGAGAGTATTCCAACGCCGACACACCGATTTGAGGCCGCGATGGAAGCTGTAAGGGACCCTAAGCAGACAGTCCAAGGCGATTTCGTCCGGCAGGCCCGGAATGAGCTGACTCTGGTAGATCTCCATGGCCCCTGCTTTCAACACCGTCCTGTCATCCAACAATATTTTCTTACCAATCAGATAGCAAATAAAAGTGGAAATTAGATGTGGGTGTCAGAGGTTGCTTCTTGTTATTGTGGACTGGAGCTTTGTAGTTTAAAGGGCGGTGCGTGGGAGAAGGGAGCTTGGATGATGGGGGCTTAAGTAGAGACTTTGGAAGAGAGAAAAATCAATGGGAGGAGGTCCGCAGTCCACAGGTTTTGAGATGTGAGACGAGGAAAAAAGGAAGAGGGGACATGTCTATCCTTGTAATAAAACTCCCCTTTATCTTTGGTTTTCTTTATTAATTACGTTGGATTCCATCTTTTATTTTGGTTGGATGGTTACTGACTTAATGTCCACGTCTTCGTAGATTTTATCCTCAACAGCTTTTTAATTTCGTCTTTGACCTTTAATCCAATCCTAATCTTCTGTCGTTTAATTTACTTCATATGAACGTGTATGACAAAACTGAAATCTTAAAAGCCACCTGATTGTTCCTTTTAGGTCCCATTTTTACTATTTAGAGCATTTCTAAAAATATGGGGTTCATTTGATGTTCTTAGGAAAAATAAAAAAAAAAACCTTTACTTTTGTGAATATATTTGACTACTTTGTGTGGTTAATTATATTGTTTAGGAGGGGAAGCTGGCTGAGATCATGCTATGTGCTGAAGATGGGAGCGATCTCTATTGCGTTTGTTGGGGATACTTGTATCTAATTTAAAAGCAGTACTGGAGTAGAGATCATAATAGAAAATGGACGACAACATTTTGAGAACAAGAGATTGGGCAGGGATGAGGCTAGCTAAGGCTTCTAGAACCACCTTATCTAATTTTTAATATAATATGTATAACAAAGTAATGCTGATTTTATTATTTCCTCTAGTTGGAATGCATTTATTTTATTTCTTTTTAAACTTTTCGGTCGAGTGTCTGGAGTTGAAAGTTGGAAAGGCAAATTGTGGATGTGAAAGGCTTCTAGAACCCACGCCTTCCCACAGAACGAATCCAAAGGGCTCATGGCCCATGGGATTTGGCATGCTTAATTATCTACTTGCTTTCTTGTTCTTGTACAAAGCCGACAAGTATGTGTATATGGTGCCCCGGGGGGACCTTGGTGGTCTTGCATTTTTTTTTAACAACGCCTACGTTTTTACAGGTCATATTCATATGCCCACTGTTTATCTTGAATGCAATATCTAGAAGGAACGTTATTTATGCGTTGATTTTTGTTGTTTTAATCGGTCGTATATAAATTAATTATGATTTTTCTAAAAAAAATTAGGTGGGCCTTGTGGGGCCATCACCAATCTATCTCTAATTCAGTTTTTAAAATTAGTCTAATTTATTTATCTAATAATCTATAAAATAACATCATTTTTTTCTGGAGAGGCTAGAAAAATAAGCATTTAAATAGAATAAATAGATATTATATCTTTTTTTTTAACAAATGAAAAGGAATACTTTACTTGTTAGTTTAAGATGGAATCAAATCAATTATTCCTGCTTCGTCTGTCTCAATTAGGAGGGGTCATGGAAAGAACTGGTTCAAAATCGCAATCGATTCATTCTAGTTACTAGTTCTCCATTAAGTAATATTATAATTTTACCACTTAAGAAAGTCCTAATTAAATATTTATTTTACATTTTATACTCTTTGTTAAAAATTCAAGTTTTTTTTATGATTTTACCCTTCATTATTCAAAAACTATTAATTAACCATTATACAGTCTTCAACTATTTTTATTAGGAATTAGTTGTAATGGATATTGAAAAGTTTAATTCAAGTATGACTAACTTTAGTAAAAAAAAATTATTATAAATACGTAAAAATAGTAATTTTTTTAATAATTTATATATTTATAAATAAAAATAAGCAAGGATCTTAAACTAAATTAAGATATTTAATTCGAGTTAAATTACATTTAATCCCCCTTCAAATAACTAATTATTATCATAATTAAAACTAAAATATTCTAATTAAAGCTAAAATGTACTATTTTATATTATTTAATTTTCAATCATTCTTATTAGAAATAAATTAATTAATTGTAGTATATGTTGAAAAATTAAATTAAAAAATAATATTGATCCATATGTATATTATTAGTTCTAAATCAACTATTTAAATAATATTATTAACATTATTTTGAATAATATTTTTAATTGTTGTTATATTTAATTAAATGTAGTATATAACATTTATCCATATTTAGTAAATTTTATTTTTATAATAGGCACGTAAAAAATAGTAGAAATTTTAGTTAATTTTCCATGCATTTATAAATAATTATTAAAAATAAGTAAGAATTTTAATTAAACCAAATTAAGATATTTAATTCAAGTCAAATTATATTTAATCCTCAAAACCAAAATTAATATTTGGACCGAACACAGTTGTAGATGAACACGATTGAGGAACATGATGGTAGACGGAGAATTCAAAAATTCGTATATGACACTCCCTTAAAGGTGGAGCCACCTTGATCTGAGTAAGAATAAGGTTTGATAGAATCAAATATTGTTTCCACAATTAAGTGTGAGTTAAGGGTTTCAAAGTGAAAATTACAAGATATCAGTGGAGCTCTATACCTTTGAAAAGAGCTCCATCCATTGAAGAAAGGAGGCAAAAAAAAAAGAGAATAGAGAAAAAATAGAGAATTATTGTATTCATATATTTTTTACAAAAAAATCAGAAATTGCAAAGTTATTTCTTTTGTATGATTTGGTCATCCAATCACACAATCAAAATCATTTTTTTTCTTGATATTCTATTTATTTTGTTTTCTTATTGCTCATTTCTTCGACAAGGGTGCCTTGGTTGCAACCAAATTTTTTGTTCGAAATAATCCACCATCACATAACTTATTGTACAAATAAATAAATAAATAATATAAATTAAAAGTAAAAAATCAAATTATTGATAGAAATTTAAAGTATTACGTTTAAAAAAGATATTCATAATGGTATAATGATCATAATTCTTAATAATTTCATACTATTTAAACCAAAAGTGTGATAAGATATTCTTAATAATTTCATCCTAATTGATAAGATCAATAAGTGTAGCAAACCAAAAAATATAAAAATATGCAGTTAGCCAGATTTTATCTTATGAGACCCAATTAGGGACGAGAAGGATCTTGAACCACTAATATGAATGTAAAATATTTTTTAAAATACATATTAGAAGGATCTTAATTTTAGATCCATGAATGTCTTCAACGCTAATTGAATTGCGAGGTGGAAGAATGAAAACAAAATATAGAAATCAAATAAGTAAGTGTGAAAAGCAAAATTCAAAGCACACAGTTTGAAGAAGACCAATTATGAAAAAAAGTCTACCTTTCTGCCAATACAAGAATCGTTGACTTTCTAAAATGAGATTAAGGCGACAAATTGACAGTCAGTTGCGCTAAATATTGAACTATTAATTCTCATATAATAAAAATTCTTATTCTTATATAAAAATATTGCATAGGCTTACAAAATAATTAACACGTGGTTAATCCCATTTCTTCCATTCAATATTCACTAATTAACAGTAAAATCTATATGCATTTAATATCTTTGAGATATAAACTGAGTTGATCAAACCTACCTAATGTCAACTCCGTTCATTTTGTCTATTTTCCAAAATCTTTTTATTGTGGTCTTTTATAATTAATGTCAAAATTATGTCTACGTGTATAGTGAACTTCTAGTCAAGTGTAAATTTTCATTACATATGGCAACTTTAACAAATGAATTTAATTATTATCAGTATATATTGTACTGAATTCGTTAATGAGTATATATAAATCAATTTAACATAATATATGATCGAGTTTATCTACAATGGACGACTTTAAAATAGTATAATGCCAATTACAAATGAAGGTCGGCACTATTATGTTAACTCATGAACGATGGCTAAGCTTGCATGAATGATAATAAACATCTTACTTAAAAGAGAAGAAAAAACAATTCTTCACTTAAAAATTAAAAGAAATGAGAAAATAATCCAAGCTTTCCAATCTAGGCATCTAGATTTGTTAATTTTTTCTACAATTTGAGTTTGATATATATATATATATATATATAT
>JAVDBV010023762.1:13038-26764 GCA_032619315.1 Piper longum
TAAATAAGTTTTATAAATAATATATATATATATATATATATATATATATTATTTATAAAACTTATTTATGACTGCAAATATTTTTCAGTCAACTCCATTTTTAACCTTCCAAGTCAAACACTATTGATATATCCTAATATTATATTTTATAATTGTTTTTTCAAGTCAAGTAAAAAAGTTATTAAAATATTTGTTTTATTTTATTTTAGCTAAATCAATATTTTAAAGTAATAAAAAATATATATTTGTCAATTTCAAGTGTTAAAGAAAGTATGCATATATTAATTTCATATAACCTTCTATTAGATTAAAAAAATTATAAATGATTACAAATTGTTACTGATATATAGCATTGTAGAGTTGAATCTAAATTTTAAAATTTAAAACTACGAATGTACGTAGAAAATGACCAATATTTATTTGTACAAATAAAAGAGATACATTTATGTTGAGTTTATACAAGTCCCTTTTGGGGGGTTTAGCCAAAGCCTTATACAATGTGCAGAGTATATTTGAAATGTATTGATGATAAATATTAATAACGCTCATACTTAATTCTAAAAAGTAATACTAATTTTATTTTTAAATAAAAATAATAAATATCTATTTAATTTTAAAAATAAATATTTATTTTTAGAATACAATGTTTGTACACAAATATTAAAAATAATTATAATTTTAGGTTAAAAATAAGTAATAATCTCAATTGAGTAGGTATTAATAAATAAAAAATTTAATTTAGGTAAAATTTTAATCGTTCAAAAGAATTTATTTTTAAAAAAATTGTTAATTCTGATAGAATTATACTCCAAGTTTTTCATGATTTGGGTAGAATTGTATTTTAAAATTATTCTAATAATAAATAATAAAAATATAAATTTCTTATTAAGTAAGTATTCATGGGCCAAATAAAGATATTATAGGGCTAACATCAACCCTAACACAATAAAGGCTCAAATACGATAAAAGCGGGAAAAAACCGCCTCCAAAGGGTTGATTATCATGGAGTGTCAACCTTAGAGAGCACATCCGACAAATCGCTAGTCCACATGTATTTGCATTATCACATATGAAAATATAAAAAAAGAAAAAAAATGAAGAATATAAATATAGGAGTCCAGTTTTCAATTAATTAGTTGAGCTTGAATGAAGGATTTAATCAATCCCTCATATATCACTTTAAAATCATGGTCTAGAAAATTATAAGGCATGTAAAGCTAAGTGACGGAGATCGTGACGTCATTGGTCCTATAATTAATTACTTTATATTACATTTTCCCCCCCAATGTTTCAAGAATGCTAAAAGTCTTCGTATCGTTAAATATTTGACTAAAAATTTTTTTTCTAGAAAGGTGACTATTCATAAATAGAAAGGTGTCTATTCATGCAACCATGAACCAAAACTTGATATTTTTTCCCCTTATTTTAGAAAAAAAAACTGTCAAGTTTGACTTTGGAGGGCTTAAGAAGATACAAGTCGTCAACCTAGCTAGCTAGTCAAGCATAAAAAAGCTAATTATAAAATTGACACGTCGGAAACAAGTAAGAGCTATTTTCTAACACTAGACAACGAGGCATTCGTTAATATACGTTAGCCAATTAGCCAAGATACCTGTGCAATGCATAAGTAATAAATTTATTCAAAAATATTTTTGAAAAGAGAAAAAATAATATTAAAAAAATTAATGATTTTGTATATATAAAAAACTAATTTGTGACTTGATGGATTGACTTTTCGTTTCGATCTTAATTTTTTTGTTGATTATAATATTTGCTGCTATTTTTTGAGATAATTTATTGATAAAAACACTATAATTAATTTTGTTGTTAGTTAAAAAATTTACTGTTATTCTTGTAGATAGCTTATTGGTAGAAATTTTTAATTAAGCTGATGCTAGAAAATTTTTTTGCTTTAAAAGAGAAGGTAGATTAGATGAATAAATATGTACGCTTTCTTCGTCTGATTATTTAACACTTCATGTCGAATAAGCAAAAGCAAAATTATACTGATCTCTTGTTTTTTTTTTTTTGCGTTTGTTCCACTACGCCTTTGGCTCTTGTTTCATCGAGCTAGGTGTAAGAAACATAGTTACTGGGATGCTATAATATTCATCTTGGTTGTATGACCTGGTGTAGATGATGCATTAAACTAGCTAGTTTAAAAATGAGTTTTATAGTTTATACTCAATAAATAAAAGTATAGGCAACATGGGTTTTGTATTCTGATTGATTGTTTGCAATATAAAATCTAACAAACTTATCCGACAAATTATAGATCTTATAAGATTATGTACATATAAGCAGATACATGAGCTAGCTTTAGCTAAGCTTTGATATAGCAGAACTGATCTCCTTATGCTCCCAAGCAGACAAGAAGCATAGTTTACGTACGCCCCCTAATTAAAATACTGTTACATGAAGAATGGTGTCCATTTTACATGAAGAATGGTCTAAGAGACAAGGACAGAATGAATTGGCTTTTCTAAGGAATCTAATAGACCATTTTAGTTCTTCTTTTCCTTTGATCAGTCTTTGGTATGATCGTATCTCCTCTTGTGTGCAAATATAATATTACAAGTCTACATGAACTATCCTTCCTTTCGATGGCAATATGTTGGTCCAATAACCATTGAGATAAAGACGGCTTTGAAACGGCGCAAAGATGTTATACAAGCAAAGAAAAAAGAGGGGAAGACTTCTCCTTTCAACATATGTACGTATGCATGAGCTTTTACATGATCCTTTTCATACTTCATCCATCATGATCTTAATAATTCAACTATTGTGTTTTATTTCTTCCCTTAGGAAAAGTCCAAATAGCTCCAAAAAAAATGGACCATGTATGGTAGTTTTCAAAGGCTGTCATTACAATAGTCCAGAACCAGCTTGTTGTCTAGCTAGCTGTCTATATTTTTTGAGTTGTTATCAACATTGATACAATTGAAAATGTCCAAATAGCTTTATAAATTAGGACGTTACAATTAAGAAGATCATCAACCATGTTCTACGTGGGTTTGTCTATGATTAATATTCAACGTTGAAGATTATCAAAATGTAAAGCTTTATGAACATCCAAGTAGAACATTGTTTATAATCTTCATATAGGATTTTGTTTTACAAGCATCCTATAATCTTCATGTAGGATGTTGATAATAGCTTTCTAAATCTCCATGGCTTCATACATGAGGCTATACATGTCTCCACAATTAACTGTTTTAACATATAATTTTATAATTATACCCTTTATATTCCACTAATCATAAATAACGGTTAGCGCTGGTTTGCTGCAGCATTTACTACTGCAATTTTATAGCCTACATTGCGAGGTCAGCTTCAATGATTTCCAGCAAGCTGCGCTCTTACAAAATTTTTTAAAAATATTTCAAACAGCTAGATTCATTAATTCCAAGCATAGTAAAATAACCTCAGGAGATGAAACCTGACATCGACGATTTGGACCCAATACCCAATATACCAGGTTGAACCTGCAGGTCCTGTCCCCTATTCAAGACGCACTGTATTTTCTGTTTGCATTTACCACACTGTTCATGTTTCACAAAAACTTCTGCTACTAGTGTTGCTGAAAGCTGGTTGACATCACTTGAAGCTAATTACATTCAAGATTAAATAGGAGCAAAGATAAACTGAAACGGGTGAACATCTTCTGATACATTAAAAAAGAAATAGAGGACATTCCACTGCCACGTACAATATAATGAAATTCAAACCCGCTTTACAGAAGCTGTTGAAATCATATAATGAAGGGCAAGTCAAGCCTTGTCCGACATCTCCGACTCTGAGCTTTTAACTGCCTCGTACACAGCAGAAAAATCTTTATCGCCTAGTCCCAAGCTTCTTGCTTTTTTGAATGCCTGCAAGTAGTACTGCAGAAGTAAGTCTAACATGTTGAGAGTCTGTAGCATTTGAATAGCAGCAGTTAGAAGCAAATCACCTCATTGGCCGCGGCAGCAACAGGCATAGACACAGAATTCTCATCACCAAGCGCAAGTGCCAATCTCATATCCTTCTGTTGATGTTTCAAAGGGAAAGCAGGAGGGTAACTGTTTGCTATCATGGAAGGCCCCTTCATTTTGAACATCATATTAGCAATAGCAGCTAGATCCTGCATAATAGAAGCATGGGAATAAACAAGCAAGTGGCACATTTAAACAAGCATCAAAGTCATAACATCCCAAGAAAATTGTCTTTTGAAAGGCAAAACCCACCAATACTTCCAAAAGGGTTTGCTGGCTGAGTCCACTCTCAGCGGCCAAAACAAGTCCCTCAGAAAAAGCATTCATCATACTGGTAACAAAGAAAATATTTCAGTTAAAATGTGGAAGCTGGGTGAAGGCATCCAAGAAAAGATAGGAAATAAGTTATTTAGTGAAGTCTTTTTGAAGGGTATGAAGTCGAAGTCCTTTGTGCAAGGTAAGAAAATGTTACAACTTACAAAGGATAATGCGTGTCAGTTTATAGCTTGTGTGCAAGAGAGATAGATAGGGAGAATCAGTTCATGAAAAGGAATTTAGCATTTAGCAAGTTCTAGCATACAAAATGCGGCTTTGCGAAATTTTGATCTAATAGATCAGATCCAGAAATAAGACAAAGAAGAATTTAAGAAATAAAAAAAATGAATTCAACCATTGGTTACATTGATATCAATTGTTCTAAATGGACATAATTATAAAGTTGAACACTACCTGCCCATTATCATGTTCACAACAAGCTTCATTTTAGCACCATTCCCTACTTGGCCTAAATAAAAAGACTTCTTGCCGAGTACATCAAATGCAGGGAGTATGTTATCATATAGTGCCTGCATTTCGATAGAGGAAGCGCGCCTTTATGTCAGAGAGCACAAACTATTAAAGTGAGAAGTTATATTGTTAAAATAATTTCCAAAAAAAAAAAAAAAAGAATCAAAAAGCATTTCAGGGTCTATTCATTTTGGTTTGTGATTTTTAAAATTGTGCTAGGAGATCAAAAAAGTAGATGCTTGTATGATAAAAACCTATATAATAAATGAAAAATAAAAAACAAGAATTGGATTTTCCAGTTTTGTTATCTCTTGTATATAAGGTATTACTCAACTTTGCCTATTATTTTACTTTTCTCTTCTACATTCTTCACTTATATTTATCTCATTCAGGCCCACATTTGTCAGCCTTCTCCAGATATGCTATCATCCTACAAATGAAGTGAATGCCATGGCTCATCATTGTTTTATTTCTTCCGTCACCTATTTTATGCTTATCCAAAATTAGGTAAAGGATAAAAAACGTACACCATAATGTCCAAAATTTGAAGTCATCTTGCATTCTAAATGAAAGATTACTCATCTTAATATCGCCATAGCAGTGTGGAAAAAAAATTGACTAGGTTTGAAAGGGTCCACCTTTTCTCCAGCAGAAAGAATGACCAGCTGGCCATCTTCAGCCGGCTTTTTGCTGCCTGAGACGGGAGCTTCAAGAAAATAACCTCCCTTTTGCGTTATGGCCTGTGCAAAATAGAAGTTCTTAAACAAATTTTTTACAGGTAAAATAAGTTGGGATTTCATAGAGAAGGAGAAGAAGGAGGAATCAATCATTGTGGTGATGACATCGTGGATAATGGGCTGACAAAAAAAGATTGTGAAGCATTTTAAGTTTTATTAAAAAAAAGTTAATTAGCTAAGCACTTAACCTCAAGACATGAATGACTTCAGTGTAGAAATAGAAGATGATTTGAACCTTTATGTTAAATATAGTTCTTTCCCTAATATACAAAGATATTAAAAAAATCCAAACGTAACAATTTCTGACCTCACCAATCTGTGACGATGTATCTGCATCAACTGTTGACATGTCGATATATCCTTTGCCAGCACACATTTCCGCCAAGACACCATCTTTCTCAAACACTACCTGGTAAGCACAGGAAGTGTGTTTTTAATCAACATAGGAATTAAGATCCCCATTTTGCATGCCAAAACCTAAAAATGTTCTCCTTACCGAGAGAGCAGCTGCAGGATCGGACAACATTGCGATTGTGTTCTTGCATTTTTTAATCACAGCTGCGGGAGTTTCTCCAATGGACGCACCATACTCCACAAGCTCGTCACACTAAGACCAAAGTCAAAATATAGAATCCCTCTCTCAGTTTCATCAATCTCGAAAATAATTCAAATGCCGAAAAAATGTTCAAGTCTTCCTCATACATAATAAGCACCAATGTTCCAACACTACAGATATTGCCCTTTACTACATTTCCGGTGTCAAAGGTAGTGATGAGAATGATTGCAGCTGATCCTAGTAAGCTTAAAAGCCTTAAAACGCATAACATATTCCTAACTAGTAATTGCTAAAAGGACCGCAATAATAAAATATGATGTACATAACAAACTGTAAACAGACACAAAACCTCAAGCTGCTCAATCCCGTTTCACCCGCCAACACTGCATCCTCCAAATCAATATCAAGAGGCATTCCACCAACACTCAATCTTCCAATCCAGTTAACAAAACCGCAATCATTTCACCAAAGAGCACTTCCTTTGGTGCATGACACGGACGTCACATAATTTTTCCTAGTGCCAACAACATCAAAATCCAATCTTTTTCCACAACCATAAGCAGGGAGGCATCCAAACATGCATAAAGAACAACATCAAAATACAATCTTTTTGCAAACCCACATGCAGAGAAGCATCCAAACAACAATCTAGAAAAAAAAAAGCGATATAGAGGTGGAAGCAAAGGGCAGAGAAGGACGGAGGGAGTACCTTGGACAAAGTACGGTTCCAGACAGTGACCTTGAAGCCATGGCGGAGGAGATTCATGGACATGGCCTTCCCCATGATGCCCAATCCCAGGAACCCAACTTCCATCTCTCCAATCTTCTTCCTTCTCTTCTTGGGGGGGATGAGACTTCACCTCTGCTGCTCTGCTTGCAATAAGAACACACAAATGTCATAAACTAAGGAAAAAATCTATTTATTTTTTTCTTTGTATTAAAATAAGTGTATTTTTTATTATTTTTTATTTTTTTTATATTTTCACTAATATAAAATAAAATAAAAACAACATGTCCACTTTGTCCACGTCAGAACCTGCACCTATGTTCTTGGAAGTAAGCTACTGGGTATATAAGATTCGACTCATTTAAGTAGGTCAAAGTCTTTTAAGATTTATCTACTCGTTATAAAAACACACAAATGTTACAATAAATAAATAAATAAATATATTTTTTCTTTTTATATTAAAAAAATTATATTTTATTATTTTTTAAATTTTTATACTTACATTAATTTAAAATTAAAATAGAAAAATAATAGTTCATTTTGTCCTCCTCAAAATCCTCCACCCATGTTCCGAAAAATAAGCTTCATGGTATCTAAGATTTAGCTTGTTTAAGTAAGTAAAAATATTTTAGGATTTAGAAAAATTGTGAATTGAATTTATATTTATAAAATGATATTTAGATAATACCTATTTTGTTAATAATTCCTATGTGTGAATGGACTTTTGTTCCTTAAATTTATATTTTTACGGGTAGAGGGACAATAAATATATCATATATGTTAGAGACTCGAAGAACTTGCTCCACTTGAATAATTGACTATAAATTATTTATTATTTAAATTAAATTTGTTCTCTTCAAATTTATTTATTTGTGGTCGTTAGGAGGGTGTGTGTCGAGTAAGTCGGGTTAAGCTTGCTTGACTCGGCTTAACTTGAAGTTTGATATTTTATATAAAAATAAAATTTAATAGGGAATTTAGTTGCAATATGATAATTTATACAAAATCTTAAGAATTTTTTTGTCCCTAATTTTTTTAAAAAAAGTTTGTCTAAAGTAACAACATTAACAAATCACATTTAACAGTTATAATTATTGAGTAGTTTTGTTCAAGCTTTTCATGAATATTTTTAAAGAGTGTCTTTACCACTTTGTACTTTCCCAGTGATATATCAAACACCTTTTTTTAGCCATTACTATTATAATTTTATATTTTTTTCAACAAAGAGTTCAAAACAATATTACCAAACAACATATAAGTCTACGTGTATTAGATATTTTCCAAGGTATTAAGTTACCATTATAAAATAGTAATAGATAATAACAATTTTAAATAAAATATGGATGACTATATTATTTTATATAATATATACACACAATGTATTAATAGGAAATATCTTTATTTCTTAAATATAACTAAAATAAGCTATTCTAAAAAATAAAAATATTAGTAAATACAATTAAATTAGTTTTAGTTTGACTCCAACTTAAGTACAAATATCCTTGATTTGAATTCGAAGTCAAATGAGTCAAGTATGAACTAAAGCTCGTTCATGCATTTTATAATCCGAATTGGTCAAAAGGTTCAATTTCAATATATTAGAAATAAGATTTTTCAAAGCTTAACTAAACTTACATGGCCTCGATGTCCAACTTTTTAAAACAAAAAAAAAACTTCAATTTAAAGTTTGATTCATAGTCAAATAAGTCACGCTTAGGCTTCCACTTTACTCAAAATTTGATATTTTTTATAAAAAATAATAATTTAGACTCTACCCATATTCTATTTTTAAATTAAAATAATAAAAAATTAAGATAAAATAATAGTGTTAAATATAATATGTGAGACTATATTGTTTTTAATGTATTTGAGATATTTTGATTTTAAAATTAAAATTTAATATTTTTTATAAAAAAATTGATAATTATAATTAAGTTGACCCGAATTTGTCACGAACTCAATTAATGATGGGCTTAACTCTCCTTATTTTTAGTTATTGAAAATAGGGTCTCGACTAGACTTAATTAAAATTATTTAATTTTAAGTTTTTAATTATAAAAAAAAACGACTCAACCCAATTTTAAATTATATTAAGACTCAGACTTGATTCGAAAAACCTCAATTTCCATTTAAAATTCAACTTGAATCGACTTAAGCTCGACTCGATTTAACCAGGCGCGTGCCCAGCCGTCCTCGGAAAACATCGGTTTCTTGGTCCAGAGGTGGTTTTCTGAGGGTTTGAGCTCCTCGCCGGCGGCGACGATCAGCACTTGCTTCCTCTTCCCCACTCTTTTTTTTTTTTCATTTTTCGATTGGCTTTGGGAGTTTCAAGTTCAATTGTTGCGTCAACTGCCATGTTTCGATCCTTTGTAAGCAGCTTCAATTGAATTTGCTATGTGGCGTTGAATGGCATGTTGCTTGATTGGAATAGATAGATAGGTCTCTCAATCCGGTAGCTTTGATGTTGTCTTGTATGTGTCAGCGATGTAGCGTTGGATAGCTTTTCAAATAGGTTGATATTAGGTAGTGGCTTGGATCTGCTGAGGTTTATATGTCAATGGGGGAGGTAACTAAGGTTATTGATAGATGGATGAGTGTTTCTTGACATTGTAAGTTGATTATCATGGGTTGTTAGTAGAACTCTCTCTCTCTCTCTCTCTCTCTCTCTCTCTCTCTCTCTCTCTCTCTTTGTGTGTAAGCAATATGATGATGTTGTTCATTTCGTCCATATTAGGGGAAAAGAGTGTTACCATTGCTTTATGATGCACATACCCGATGCTCGAGCCAAGAGCTAATTCCGGGGGTACTGGCATTAGCTACTGTGGGTACAGGTGCAGCATATTTGAGCGGATTTTTCAATGGGGATCCAGGCAGGCT
The DNA here is from genome assembly GCA_032619315.1 of Piper longum. NCBI lineage: Eukaryota > Viridiplantae > Streptophyta > Magnoliopsida > Piperales > Piperaceae > Piper > Piper longum. The sequence goes on from JAVDBV010023762.1 coordinate 22,696, forward strand.
TATCTGTTACTCTCCACCTTCCATTTATGTTATAGAAGGAACTTTTACGTTTTGCAAATTTTATCTTTACCTGACCGATGAAATGTTACTGATATACAATAGGCTTAAATATGTTTTCCCATCCCCAGGGCGATGAAAATATCTTTGAGCTTGTTTACTTTCATTAGTGGGGCAAAAAGTGACCCGTAAAGAACAAGGAATTGACAAGCTTATCTGCAGTGGACATGTTGTCATGCTGTTTGGCATGACGGAAGCAGAGCATTCATTTCCAACTTTTTACATGGATTATTTTGCACAAAAAGATGGAATTTAATACTGACCTGCACATATTATTGCATTTTTTAGAATGTTAGCGCAGCCAAATTTCATGGTTTTTTTATCCTGCAGAATCACTAGTTTTTGTCTGTCAATCTTCTACACAATATTTTAGGGCTAAGATAATGTTGTGGGATTAGTAATGTGGTAGGGAGTGCACATGAATTCACTTTTGGGTCTGAGTACTTGTTTAGTTTATTTTTGTAGTATTGTGGTCGATAATGGCAAAAATTTTCTTGGTTGTACATTTTGTTTTACTTTGTAAATCTTGATGGGCACCATGATTATAACCATTGTTGATGTGGAACATGATCAGAGACATCAATAGTTAAAGTTGATTGGTTTGCTTGATACAAACCGTAATTCTATTCTTGGACTTTCAAAGGAGCCATTTTCATTGAAAAGTTTGCAATCTGATGTCTGTGTCTTACTTAATAACCAATGAGTATGAGAATTTTAACTTTCTATAGCTGAATATTTTTCTTCACATGAAATCACAGATATATTGCTTTCATTGTCTCCCCCATTGCGTGAGTATGTATGTCAATCATGGCAGACTTTGCAGGAGTTTCCTCGGTCCATTCCATGGAATCACTTCTCGAATTCAGGTCATTTATTTACAACAATGTTTGGAAAATTACTTGTGAGGTTGTTTCTTATTTTTCTCTCTTTGCATTCGCTTCTATTTCAGGGTATATTCCTCTGTACTTTCCTATCCCTGGTTCTATCTCTGCATATTTTTTAACAAGTAAAGGTACAAGGAAAGATGATGTCAGAATTTCAATAAAAAATTTGATTGATACCTCGGGAACTGTAAGCAGTGGTGGATGTTGTAGCAATGGATGTTTAGGTAGGGATTCCATTGCAAAAGCAGCAGCAAAGGTTGGTCCTGCTGTGGTGAATATATCTGTAATACAAGGTAAAACAGGAAGTTTTATTTAAGATAAATGTTAAATTCTTTTTTGGGTTTACATTGTTTATATTCGTTTACCTTCCAGTGCAGGCTTTTATGGCATGTCTATTGGGAGTATTGGGTCTGGCACTATAATTGATCCTGATGGCACAATTTTAACATGTGCGCATGTCGTAGTAGACTCCCAAGTTAGAGGAGTTTTAGCAAAAGGAAAGGTTTGTGTTTGTTGATTAAAATTAAGGATCTCATGATTTGAGCTCATTATTTGTATTTTGTGTTTGTTGATAAAAAATAAGGATCTCGTGTTTCTCATTATTTGTATTTATTATTGTAAATGTTCTAACATCACAGGCATGCCAATAAATTGATATACAAATGGCAGGTTGAAGTTACTTTACAAGATGGCCGAAAGTTTGAGGGTGTAGTATTGAATGCTGATGTGCATTCTGACATAGCAGTGGTTAAAATTAAATCTAACAGTCCGTTGCCTGCAGCAAAACTGGGTTCGTCGGCCGACCTTCACCCTGGGGAATGGGTGCTTGCTTTAGGTTGTCCTCTTTCTCTGCAGAATACGGTTACTGCTGGTATTGTCAGGTACTAAACCAATAATTCTGTGTATGACTCTACATTCTGGATGAGATATAAGAAGAATGCAAGAAAAGGAACCCTCTATGTAGTCTTGTTGATCCAGGGTAAATAGAGTTCTAGTTCCAAAATCATAGGACATTTGAAGAATAAGTTGTCTTTAGAAGTTCCCATAGTTGTTAAAATAGGCAGGCGGTGCAAGAAGTTGAAGAAACTAAGTTCTCATTTTTAGATAAATGATCAACTGATGTTTTATGGTCTACTATTCATAATTGGCTTCACTTAAAAATCAAAGAGTTTTTATGCTTAATTTAATTAATAGATGATTTTGGAAGCTTTAATAAACTGATCTTACTCTTCCATGTTTATTGTCTTAATCAAGTTGTGTTGATCGCAAGAGTAGCGATTTGGGCCTTTCTGGCTCGAAAAGGGAGTATCTGCAAACAGATTGTGCAATTAATGAGGTGAAGTTGCTTCTTCTATCTATTAATGCACTCACTATTCTTAGAAGTTCGATTTCCCGTAGCGAAATTGTATTAGTTTGTTTCTCTTTACATTATAGGGTAATTCGGGTGGTCCCCTTGTTAATCTTGATGGGGAAGTTGTTGGTGTGAACATTATGAAGATAAAATATGCGGATGGAGTGAGTTTTGCTGTACCTATGGATTCTGTATCTGCAATTATTGAGCAATTTAGAAAGCACGGGTCAGTTTATTTATTCCCATATATAGATTTATTTCTTTTAATTGGTTTACTAGATATATATTTATGTGCCATGCGGTCATGAGACACATTTGCAAATTTACTGGCTGGCACACTTAACATTCATTGACAAGTTTCACCTTGTTCCGAGACCAGTTATTTCTTTATCTAAACTTTGGATTTAGGTCCTTATATTATAAGATTGAGCAAAGCTTATGAGTCTATGATAGCATAGAAATGGAAGCTGTCCTGTGGACAGGATTTTGGGAATGCCCCTTTTTGTCGTGCATTTTCTTTGTTTTTTTTTTAAGCCTACATTTGCTTTTCTTAGGAGGTGCAGCATATATTTGCTTTACTGTTGTACTCATATATGAAGATAGAAATGCATTCCAGTGTTTTTTCTAATCCTCATTTTGCTTTTATCTAACTTGCTTGCAGGAGAGTAGTTCGTCCATGGATTGGATTGAAGATGATTGATCTCAATGACATGGTCATTCCTCAACTCAAAGCAAAAAATCCATCATTTCCCAGTGTCACCAAAGGAATCCTGGTTCCTATGGTGAGATTTTTCCTCTTCTTTGTACTTGTGCTCTCTTCCATTATATTACTCCTGTTTTACATGCTAATAATGATTGCGTTCCCAATCTATTTGATTAGGTAACACCAGGTGGCCCTGCAGAACGAGCTGGATTTCACCCAGGTGATGTTGTAATTGAATTGGAGGGGAAACCTGTTTCAACTATCAAGGAGTTCGTTGAAATTATGGGTGATAAAGTCGGCAAGCAACTGAAAGTTATTGTAAAACGAGAGAACAATCTGATAGTTCCATTGAGTGTGGTACCTGAAGAGGCTAATCCGGCAATTTAATTTATTTTTTTTTCTTTTTAGAAACAATCAGGAAAAATATACATAAGCCTTTGATTTGTTTTAGTTTCAGCTCATGTAATGTTTAGTGAACCGCTGCTTTGTGGTCCCTAGACAAATCTTGGTAGACCATTTTTGACGTTCACAATCTTCCTTCGAAAATTTTATTTTATTGCTTGGGGAATATATAGAGAGAGAGAGGGAGAGAGAGTCTGCGCCACATATAAATGTGGACTGTCCAATTACAAGGACGGTCCAGATTTATTTTGATTTTAAAAAAATTAAACTTTGGGTCATTCAATTATAAGGACGGCTTAAATTTGTTATTTTAAAAAAAGAAAAACAAAACAGCCGTCGTTGGTGGAGGGGCCGGTTGTAGCCCGATGTGACCACGGCCGAACATGGCCGGTTGTGGCCAGATCGGGGCCACCTCCGCCTGCCCACCCTCTCCGCCCACCTCCACCCCCTTGCCCCCTCCCCCTTCCACCCACCTTGTAACAACCCGCCATTTTTCACTATATTTTTTGTGGGCCTAGATGGTTAGGTGTTACTTAAACCACTACTAAATGCCGAGTATTTTAAACAAACTATTAAATAATAGTTCCCACAGTCTTAGACCACTTCCCATAGCCACATTTATAACTCAAAGCAAAATAAAAAGAAGTCCCATTTATTTCCCTTCCCCTAACC
>JAVDBV010023951.1:0-13625 GCA_032619315.1 Piper longum
CCATGTCTTCAGACAGGGCATGTGTTCGTCTTCGGGTTGATGTTGGGGAGGACCCACTTCATCCCGAGGGATCCTGCTAACTCCGCGTTTGAGTTCCTCACACCCGAAGAACATGGAGGTTTATGGGTACTGTTTAGTACAGCGCATGTCTTGACTTGTGGTTCAAAGGGTACTGAGGCGACTGCCTGAGAGTACTCAGCCTTCGGCTCAAGGCTAGGAGTAATATGGAGGATGTAGAGGGCTGGGATGAACGAGAATGAGATTTGATGCAAGACGCAATAGATGAGATGATTAAGAAAAGAGAATGAGATGGATGGGGGACGCTGCCGCTTGAGGGCGACGGCTCCTGTTAGTGCCCTTGTGAGAGTTCTTGAGGAAGTATATGGTTTTTATTCAACAGGAGGGTTAGCTCTCCTGTGCCAGTTTGATATTAGTTATTTTCCGGACCGGTAACGCTCGTTACTGACGGTTTTGTACTATATGTAGGTGACGACTATGAGATGGAAGTGTCAGCCTGGACGGAGGAGCAGTGAGGTCTTTTGAACACACACATGTATTCGGTGACTGAATGTTTAATATTCTGTTTACATTTTTATTATATTTGAACTGATGTGAGGTAATGAAAAACATGATAGTATGATTAAATGCTAAGATATAATGTCATGATGTGAATAATGAATAGAGGGCATAGGTGGTCTTCATCTTAAGACGCCGAGAGTAGATCCGGGTCGGCTTACCCGAATCTAGTAGATTATCGAACGGTTCGGTCGCCGGTAGCATTTTCGGGTCGGTTCAAGGGTGAGCCGAATCGGGGTGTTACAAGGCTAGTAAAGGGGGCTGGACCAAGTTGGGCGAGACTAGTCATGGGCTCAACCAAACTAGGCTAGCAAAGGGGGTTGGACCGAGCTGGACGAGTACATGGATTCAACCAAATTAGGAGTAGACTAGACAAGTAAATGGGTTGGATCGAGTCGAACGAATGCATGGATTGAACCATACTAAACTAGCCTCTTGGCTTAACTAACCTAAAAAATACACCGATGATTCAGTAGACAAACTTTATTTGATTTTTCTTCCCCAATTTAACAATTTTTGGTTTTACCTCTTTGAGCCTCCAGTCTGTGAGTGAAAAATAAGAATGAGAGGTTCTACATATAGACAACATGAGATGTGGCTTATTATTAGGAATGCCCAAGAATATTCTTTTATGTTTCTCATCTCTACGTGTAAATTTAATTTTTTTGGAAGATTTTCGACTATATTTGAGATTTTCTCTAAAATTTATCAAAAAATATCAAATAAATCAAGTTGGTTGTGTCTAATGGTAAATCTATAAATAATTAGAATTTGGTTGTATTTAATGGCAAATCTATTAATAATGAAATTTTTCCAATATTGCTTTAACATCCACCATATTTTCAACTTTTTCCATACAAAATTTTATTCTTCCAATTTTTACCAATATGAGTTATCTCTCCAAAGGTCCATAATATTCAAAATAACTATCATGAGTTGTTCCTTCATAAATCACTGATTGAAAATTTATTCGATTTAATTAATTTTATTTTGCCTTAATACTATTTTTTTAATACTTGAATAGTAATCGTACATTAACCTAGATGTTTTATACGCTTTGATTATGAGTCAATCGTGTAAAACGAAAAAGTAATGATAAAAAGTTCGATCAAGCTTTTGAAAATTAACAAAAAATAATAATGATCAAGGTCATTGGAAAATGTCGGGATGTGTGATTGAAAATGATGGCCATTATTATGTAGAAACTCTCATTTAATTGAAAAATCACTCAAACTTGTGCCTTTTTTTTTGAGCTAACCTAAGCAAAGTAGAAAATTAAGAATATTTTAAGTAGGTTAAACCCTTCAGGATCAAAACAAAGTCTTGGACATATAAGAATAGAGATATTAAAAGCTTTATTTTTATCATCAATTAGAACATCAAAGACCCCATCATTAATATGCCAAACCTTCTTAACAGAAGTAGTAAGTTTTAAAATGAGCATGTGGGAACTTACTTTTATTAAGGGTATAAGAAAATGATCATATATAGAAAAGATCGACACAGAGGATGCAAATTTTGTCACCATCAATAAATTCGATGATAAAAAATACTCTTCTTATTTATCTATATATATCTTGTTAGGATATGAGCAAACGAGAGGACTTGAACCATATTTAACGTTGAATAGGTCATTTATCATCTCAGAACTCTCGTTATCATCATTGACATGAAAAGAATTTGATTTAATGTCATTGACAAGAGAATGATAGGAATAAGATGAACCCTTATAAAGCTTGGTGATGGGGGGGAAATGAGGTACAAACAAAGGTATTTTCAATGCATATTCAGGCCAAATGGATAGCTTGTGAGTAGGGCCGTTCACGAGCTGAGTTGATTCGCGAGTTTTAATGAGTCGACTTGACCCGACCCAAACTCGTCATATTTATAACTTGACTCGATAACTTGATACTTATAACTCGACTCAACTCGATGACAAATGAGTCGATCACAAGTTCTATTAAACCCGGATCGACTCGACTCAATTAAAACTCGACTCATAACTCGATTGACTCGTAACTCGAATAAGCTCAACTTGACTAGGTATATTTCAATGAAAGGAGACCATGACGTTTCATATACCCCTTGTTTAATGAAATAAACAACAACAACAAATTCTCACGACAAAAAAACATCCCCCTGCCGGTCGTTGCCATCGCCACCAATCGCTACCAATCGCCGCTAATCGACAGTCGCCACTAGTAACTCGTCGCCTACCACCTGTCGCCCGCAGCCCATTGCCACCCACTGCCCATCGATGGTCACCGGCCAGTAGCCGCCACCGTCACGGCCCACAGCCGCTCCTTCCTGATTCGCCGCTAGTCGACACCCGTCACCAGCCACCCGTCACCCATCGATGATCACCTACCAGCAGCCGTCGATGGTCGCCTGCCAGTAGCCGCTAGCAGCCGTCAAAGGTTGCCCGCCAGCAACGGCCACCGCCGTGGCCCACATCTGCTCCTTTTCCATTTGCCGCTAGTCGCCACCTGTCGTCCGCTGCCCGTTGCCCGTCGATGGTCGCCCGCTGGTAGCCGCCACCACCACTGCCCATATCCACTCATACCCTAATCGAGCTAATGTTTTCGTTGTATACAGGCTCGAGTCGAGCTCGATTTTTGGTTTTTTAAGTAACCCGACTCGAAACTCGAAATTGGAAAAACCCGACTAGAACCGATTAAAATTCGAATCGATTAAAATTATTAATGAGTCGGTCACGAGTTTTGGAAAACTCAACTCGGACTGGCCCGTGAACAACCCTACTTGTGAGTCCGTAGACAATAAGATTTTTCCACAAATATGATGATGACTGTGCTAGTTTGGATGGAGGCTTACAGGAGTATTTAAAAATGAATTAGTGAGGAACTACAAGAAGTGGAAGTCCTTGATTTGAGACGTACCAAAAAGCTAGTAGGAGAATTCATGTCACGTTGATTTGTCGATAAAGATGTCATTGTTGTCATCAAGTATCTCTCTTGGAGTAGAATAATATTTTGTGCAAAAAAATTAATGCCAATATCATTTTTTGATGCAACTCCAGAAATTGCCATCAGGTTTGTTTTCTGAGGTGCAATTGATAAAGTATGTGGTGCGATAGATGAAGCGTTTGTTTTACTTCTTCATGTTAATTCCCTTGTTTAGGACTTTTTGTTTTGGTTAACTAGCAATCTTTTGCACTTTGCTTTGGTGTTTGAGGGCAAGAACATAAATTACTTTTGCTTGAATAATCAAGAAAATGTACAATCTCTTGAAGTTTACTACAATGCTTACCTTGCTCAACAAATATACTCTCATAAGATGAGTTCTCATTTGTTGTCTCACAATGCCTTCAAACTTTTTCTATATTCTTCATTTTGACGAATTAAATTTATGATGAGTTTGTCACTCTCAAGAAGATTAACATCATGACCAAAGCCTTGCAATATTGAAAAAGAGGTAGAAGGATCTTATTGTGAGTAATCTTTAGAAAAATTTAACGGCAATGAAGCCATAGTTCTAGCAATTGGACCCGTAGTTAAAAGTATTGATAGTTTTAGTGACACTGCAATAGTGGTTCTCTAGTGGAGTCACCAGATGCTTGCGTAAAATTGTGGCACACATTTGGCCTTTTGCACAAACTCGAATAAAAATGAAAATAGGGGTGCTACCTCGCTTGTTGAGGGTTTATGTGATGCAAATGCTAGAGTTTGAGATTACACCAAGGCTCACTTGTCACTAAAATGTAGCAATTAGATTAACTACTAAGTACGAAATTTTAATAGAAAAATGATACCAATTCAACTTTTCATTGATAATGTTTTGAAGTACAAAAGTTTATAAAGAAACCTTCAATTACAAAAATCATTCTTTTACTCCATTGCAATACGTGGCAACCTTGAATCGACAATTCAACTTAACAAGGTGAAAGTAGGGGTGTAAACAAACAAAAGAATAAAAAAAAGAAGTCTATTCATTATCCCTTCACCAAACCTGAGTTTGTAAAAGAACCCCCAACCATATTTTTATTCCTCCTTAAATGAGCTGAAATCAAACAATCTTGATTGGCTTGCATACCCAAGTTGGGATCAAGCTCAATGTAGTTCTACGGGCTCTCAAGTCATTCCGACATTACGGTGTCTCAGGACATTCTGAGATTACGGGCTCTTAGGTCATTCCGAGATTACAGGCTCTCAGGTCGTTCTGAGATTACGTCTCTCAAGTCATTCTGAGATTACGGGCTCTCCTTCCCCACGCTCTTCTTTTCTCCTCACCTCATCTTTGGCACCAAAAACCAAACCAGACAGTTTTTTTTCTTCAACCCAAAACCAGATCATATTCTACCATAACCGCCCACAACGTTGTCCATCATCCAACCCACATGCATAGAACTCATGACACGCTAAAGTCAGCAATTCAATTATCCAAACAAAACACGTAGATGAGATGTAAGAACGTCGCCAAGAGGGGAGAGTAACCAAGAGAGAAAATGAAAATGACAGATGGGGTGAGAAGAAATTTTTTTCTCCATCGAATGACTGAAGTGTGGTATTTATAGGTGTAAAAAAAAAAAGAATGGCCGCCTAGGAAATCAAATGTTTGTATAAGAAAACGAACGATCAATGATAAAAACGACGGTCAATGAGAAAACGAATGGTTGTCTAGTCATATAAAATTTTGACTCGACTGACAATCAATAACGGTTGAACCGATCGGTTCAGACTATAAGAACTTGGTTCGAATCGCAGGTTTTAACCGAGTAGAATCAACCGGGTAGAAAATATAACATAATTAATTACAATAATTTTCCAACGTTTAATCATTCCCCGACCGAGTCGATATTTTATTTTATTTTATTTTATTTTTTCCACGGTCTTTACACATAGTTTACCAATTTTGACTTGACCTCTTAGAGAACTTCCAGTACTTTCAGTCTGCAAGTAAAAAATGAGAATGAGAGGCTCTATTTATAGAAAATATGAGGTGTGACTAATTATTATGAATATTCAAGAATATTTTTCTATACTTGACATCTCTACTTACAAATCCGATTTTATGCTTGAACCGTGATCATACACACTAAACATGTATTTGATTCGAATATATGGCATATGGAAATAACTTAGAACCCATTCCTACTTTGTATGCCAATGTTTTGAATTAACAATAAACATATACTAACTAAGGAACTCCACATAGACAAGAACCAATTCCAAACGATTCATTGTAAATAGAGTATTTTCATAAGCTTGAGGATGGGACCTAGTTGACTCGGATCAAGTCGTGCCCCATTCCAATCAACCGTTACAACACTGTTATTCATGATCTCCTATATCAGCTCAATGTCCTACCCACCGATGTCCACCCCTTAGTGCCCTAACAAGCAACAGACATAAACTGGGGCACACACGAAGACAATTTCTTTTTTCTTCCAATATTCAGATTTAGAATAACTGTGTCCGATACGTACGGATCTTTCCCGCTAGATACGTATCCAGTACAGGATCTTTGAAGCTGCTCCATCGTTCCAAACGCCAGAATCATTTGCACCTCTCTGAAATATCTTTTGTTTTTTGCTTTTTGGGCATTTGGAAAATTGGTCCCCTGTAAAAAATTTTGTGGGTAAACAACTTGCAGATTATCGACCAAACATGGCAACGTCTCCGACGGCTGCGTCAGGAGACGAAGAGCCGGACTCTCTTCTCGACCGGTACAGCCTCAATTTGGTGCCTTCCGAGTTGTTCTTCAAGTTCCGAAAGGAGGTTGAAGGCTTGCGCGTTGGTGTCAATTTGGAGGTACCGTTCCCTTTTTTTTTAAAAAAAAAATTCCCCGAAGAAAGATGCCTGCTTTGTACGATTTTTGTGAGAATTTGCGGTTATATTATATACCCATGTCGAAGTTGATGAGACGAGTCTCGATAGCAAAGATGAAATAATGTATTAATTTCGAGAGATTATGAAAAAGTTTTGCTTTTGATTGTTACAGGATATATAGCTACTCTTCAGTATGGATTACGGACTAATCCATAACAACAATCTGTAGCTTTTATTGTACTGTGTAGTGAGTTTCTCTCCTTTCTGCTATCGGACTCCCTTTTTCACCTTTATGGCCATTGCATTGATTTTAATATTCTGGTCTTGCAGTATATTTGGAGAATGTAGTTTGCTCATGTATTATACGTTATAAGACAATATTAGTGTATTATTCTCTTACAATAGTGTGGGGTTTTTGTTAGGAATTATTAATTAATTTAACCCACTTGTTGGCTAAAGTTTGCACCTATTTTAAAGGTTAAAACCTTCTGATGAACTAGGCATTCTGGTAACCGTCACCACTTCACTCTGTATAAATATGAACACTACAATCAATGCAATATACAACGAAATATACAAAATACAACGAGTGTGATAACTTTGGCGGTCTTGGTTTGATTTGTGGATCATGACCCAGATTGGAGGTCTAATTTCTGCTGCGTGATAAGAAGTAAGTAATTTTATATTACTTTCTATATTCAGATTAAATAAGTTTAATCGTTAGTTTCCAATCGAAAATTAAAGATATTTGAAATCAGTCGCATTGGGTTTCCTGTTGATATGACTTTTCAATGCACAAATTTGCTTGTACGGCAAGGAGTAGAAGAGCAAAAGAAGCTCTTTAGATAATGATTAATTTACATGATTAGAATATTTTTCACTGCTTTGTATCGTAGTGAATAGTGTCCCTCCCTCCTGTTTTAAGCCGTTCTTGTTGCTAATTGTTGGATTTCAGTTTCACAATACTGAGGGGATCAATGATTATAGAGCAAAGATAGTATTAAAGCCATTATGTGTTGATCGGAAATGGAGGTTTATGTATGAGCCTTTGCATGGAGAAATACGGCTCCTTTCAAAGAAAATCCCAATAACAAAGTTTCTCAATCTTCAGGTTTTGATTTCTTTCCTTTATGATTACTACTGGGTATATCTGTATTATGGCATGTTTTCTATTTAACATTCTTCGTTTTCTGCTTTCTTGACTTCAAGCTATGCACATATTTACTTGCATCAGTATTGCTAAGAAACAATCGTGATGTTGATTTTTCAACTTTATATTCATTAATTCTCATGCCTTGATTTCTTGCACACTAATTGGAGCAATCCCTTTTTTTTTTACTGGTAACAGTTGCACCGTTTTGAAAAAGTACACTCAATGGATTAGTACCTCGATTGATATTTTGATGAGAAAATAACTGAAAAGATATTTACTTTTGGCTTAGTGAAAGCAATCTATGTACATGTTGCTCTAGGATTGTAATTTATGTAGTGTGTGTGGTGTTAAAAGAGATCAAATGGGTGTAATTTCAATGCGAGGAGTCTTTCCAAAGAATAATATCTTGATGATTTGATTGGAATTGAATAAGCTCAGAGCACAAAAACTTTCCAGTGCGAAACTTGTTTCAGTCTTTGTCGCCATAATTTTTGAGGGAATAGTAATGCTAATACAGATGTTACAAGATATTCATTGGGGGTTCAATGTATTGTTAGTGTCATCTGTGCTTGTCAGAAATGTAGGAGTTTTTTTTGTTTGTGTTCCCTAACAAAGTTTAGATGAAGTGGGTTAAAATCTGGGTGAGTTCTGATTGTTTTAAGCTCCTACCTTGGTTTGCTTAACGTAGCTTGGATTAGGCCACAACTTCCAAAGCAATTTGACTGGCTGGAAATGGAGGATTTCATCATGTTTGGGAGGGGATGGTGTCTCACAGATTCGGAACAAAACTTCTATCGGCTTATTCCCTGGCTTTGATGTGCGACTTGGTTGGCGAGCAGAATATGTCCTCCCAGATATCCATGGGTGAGTTAATATTTACCCTCTGCGATTTTGCAAACTCTTTTCAGCTAGTGTTAAATTTTTTACTCTGGTTTGTTCAGAGCATTGGGCACTGGGGAACCGATGATTGACATGAATTATGGACGCCTCACCGCATCTTTCGACAGAGTGGAGGCTATTGTAACTCAATGAACATTAAGGTATCAATTTCAGGTAAATTCCTATTTTTGTTTGATATTTTCGACTATTACGGGTCTAGTTCATGGACTTGCCGGACGCCTAGGGTTTGGTAATTGCGTCACTCAAACCTTGCCTTTTTACTTGTTGCAAATCCTGGTATTTCATTACAGCAACTTCAGAAAGGGGATCACAACAGTGCCACAGACCAAAATGAGCTTCTCATTGTTTGCAGAGATTTTATTATCGATCCGAATTTTTTATCAGTGCAATACCTTTCACTAATAGCGATGGAAGTGCAAGTTTTGAGTTCATCCACAACTCCAAGAAAAGGGGGCGCTTGGTTTGATATAACTTTGTATTCGGATTTAAGTCAAGCCTTTCACACACAAGAACAGTTGTTCTCAGATTGTACAAATAAGAACTTCCATATCATACACTTCAATTGGTTCTGATGCCCATCTTATGGCAATGGGTACGCCAGAGAACTACTTAAGCAGATATTTCGTGTCTTAACAACAATCTAGATTTCTACCTTGTCTGATATAATCATACAGATTCGTGTTTATGCCCGGTAAAACCATCCAATTGAAAGCATTGCTACTGGGAATTAATCGAAACATTTTCGGCATCCAATTGAGAGAGAACAGAGCAGCAAACTCAAATAAGTTTGGGTTCATACTCTTCTAAGAAACAATGATAATAGGAAGACTCTATTGAAACGATGAAGAGCATTTGTGATAATTATCTACAGCAGAAGTTGCCAAACTTGAATAATGGACACTTGCTCAAATATTAACATCAATAAGGCGAAAGACGTTGTGCCTTGCACTCATCTTCAAAAATGGGGGTTAGCTTGTCTCCAATGATTTTTACATTCACATTTGAGTGACCACCATAAAACAATTGCGTAACCTGCACATTGCAAACACGATTCATATTTTGCAGAAAAAAGATGCCCATATTAAGGTGAAGTAAAATATCTGCTTGACTAGGAAGAAAACAATCATGAAGAATGTTTTTCTTTGAAGCTATATGTTCTCTATAATTTTAAAGATACGCATGGAATCGGGCCTTGCCTTCCGGTAAATCAGTTCACTCCTCCATCCTCAATATCAAGGCTCAGTGACTCAAGCTTCTTTCTAACGCTATTAATCTAAAAAGAACATTACCATTTTTTTTAAAAGCTTCGCCACTTCTATAAAAAAAGATAATTCAACTAGGCAGAGCATGCTACAAGATCTAGCTACACTCAGTTACAATCATGCAACTCATTAAAACTGGTCATCAAGTCATCAATGATAAAAACAAATTGACTTTCATTACTTTATGCGGCGACAATCACATGATTGATTTACCTGGTCGCAACCAAATAGTTTGAGCAACCTCAAAGAGGTACACTTATCAACAATAAGCCCGACAGCCTCATCCATTAGTTGGCGGCAAAAAGACAAATCCAAGATCTCCAAATTCCTCGAACAATTGTTAGCTATTGCAATTGCAGTGTTGTTGGCAACCTGCACCATAGTAACTAAGATTAATACAAGCTAACGTTAATGTTGTGCAGAAAAATGGTCAGGAGATTTTTTTTTTTTTACTTGACATTCTACATGCTCTGGCAAGAGGAGTGTCTATAGTCAGTAGCATGGTTTTGTAAATGAAAGTTCATTGACATCCATCCAAACATACCTGCTTTACATTATTAAGATAAAGTTCTCTTAACCTTGGACCAACAGTTTCCACAAAAGCTGCAACTGCTTCATCGCTGAACATAAAAGAAAATAAGTACAGCATAAATATCAACGTGTCATCATAACATCTACAGCTCATTATCAGATTTACTATATTGTATTCATTAAAAAAGTCAATCAATCAAAATGCATGCAAAACAATGTAGTTAGCTAAGTAAAATTTTGGCAGATAAAACACTTTCAATTCTATTATCACTCTCTTTGTTATGATCGCACTCTTTATCTCAAAAGGAAAAGCAATTATTTTTCATGAAAAGGAATACAAATAAAACCAAAGATACATATCAACTTAATAAAACCACCTGAATGAATTCTGGCGAAGCACAAGTACTTGCAGATTAAGACATCCATTGCAAACACACAGCAAGGAAGCATCAGTCAGTTTTTGCAAATAAGAAAGATTGAGAGAAAGAAGCTCTTTGCAATTTTCTGCTACAGCCTTGAAAGAAGTATCAGTAAGATTCCTGCATATCCAGTGGATATATCAAAAAGGCCTGGCCTATTGGACATACAAGTACATAACTGGAATATTTTGGAAAAATATTTAGAATCCACACGGCAACATTCATTTTTCTTTCAAGGATCATCACCAGCAATTCAGAAATTATATTGGGGCCTCCATTCAATGATTGTAATACAAAATATCATTATATTCGACTCATTAAGAACAGGGACATTTATGGCTCGTCCATAAATTTATAAACTAAAATATAAATGTACAATTTTCCAGGGTAGACATACTGGAAAGGCTTAAAAAGTTAACCATGAATAAAAGAGCTTCTTTTTCGCTTTTGATATAAAATGCAGGTGAAGAAACACTCACCTGCAACAGGCAAAATTTAGTGTCTTCATACAAGAGCCATGGACAGAGACCAATTCCCATACAAATTTATCAGTAACATTTGGAACATCAGCTACCGAAAGCACCTCCAAACATTTAAGCTTCTTCAATGCAGGAAGAATTAACATTGCATCAATCCCGACACAACCATCTAAATATAATTCCTTCAAAACTGATCCCAGAATATCTGTGACTGCACTGATTCCAGCTGATGTAAGTAAAGAACAACCACTGAGATTTATAGAAGTTAATGATGGTGCTGCAATAACTAAAGTTGCAAGTCCATTATTTGTAAGCCTGTACGCATATTTCAGGGATACTGATACTAGCAAAGGTAATTTGTTTGGCGAGCACGCTAATGTTTCACTTATAATATAATCTGACACACAATGTCCAGAGAGATCAAGTTGAAGTACCTAGTTTTAAAGCAAACATGAAAACATCATCAGTAGTTTGTCTTCCTAATAAGATAAAATAAAACTAGCAAAGAGGGTTAAAAAAATCACCAGAAGGTTATAATCAAGCACTGTTTAGATATCAGCAACAGCAAGAAATAAACTACAAAAGTTCCTGAAATTCACTCAGACTAAGTATTGTTGTCATCAACACCTTATATTAAAGAGGCTGGGGTTGGCAGGATGGATTATATACTTATGGTCCTACATTTTCTTTTGGTCGAGTTCATGAAGCAAAAACCATGCAAAATATAAGTGGCAAAGTTTTACGCTGGATGTCCTGCCCATCGCAATGCTCAACAGAGAGAAAACTATAATGAATTTGATTAACAAGCTCGATAATTAAATGAAATCTTCCAAAAAATAAGTATTCCTGCTGTCATTAAAAAAGTTTTAAAGAACAAAAAGAAACAAAAAAAAAAATCAACAACAAAAAACGTGGAAGAGGTGACAAGCAAACCTATTTGAAATGAAACCACTTCCTCCTTGGACTCTACTGGCCCAAAAATACTCTGGCTGTTAAATACCAGTTTGTTTTTTCTTCTTCAGGACAAAAACAAGTAATGTATATGGTCATAATTAGCAAATGATTATCATATATTTCATCCCCAATGTACACGATGGTTATTAATGTTAGCAGGGCAATGCTTCCAAGCAAAAGCTGGTCCAGCTATAGAAAGTGGCTTGCACACATGAACGAAGTCGAGTAAGGAGCACAAAATCAAACAAAAAGTAGCATAATGCGGTGGTAGAAGCAATGATACCTGCAACTTGCTCAAGTCACACAAGCCAATACTTTCTTTAAGCTGCTCCTCCGTTATTTCAGAGCAATTTTTAACCCGCACTTCAGAAGGACAACAATTGAAGAAGAGGGATAGGAGATGAGAATCCATCTTCCTCGCATCACAAAGCAATCCACATAATGAGCTCCTCAAGGCATCAGGGACATAATCAAGGGAGGATATGTGCTCACCATATGCACAGAGCGTTTTGATGCATAGCTCTACAAGGGAAGGAGGAGGCTTTCTAGAAGGCAAAGCCTCAAGTTTCCTCTTGGGAACCCATTCAATCTTCGGTGAACGCTTCCCCTTACTTCCAATAGGGCCTTTCGAATTCATCCTCGCTTGTCGATCCTCAAGGATTTGCCTGGCAGTGGAGAAAGGCCCCGGCCAATCTTCAACTGCTCCGCCTCTTGCATCATCGACAAACAAATCTCCTCCTCCTCCTCCCCCACCTCCTCCTCCTTCCCAGCTTTGATCAAATCGAGCATGTTGAGAAGCGAAATTCATGGCGGTCTCCAAAAATCGATCCTTTACTCTCTCCGTCTTGCTCCGTTGAGGCACATATTGCTCCAAAACTCGATCTTCTTCCTCTTCATCATCGATCACGATCGGCGCTCCCACAAACCCTTCACTAACCTCCGCCTCTACCTCCATCGCTTCTTCGTCCTCAGAAGCCGAAGCATTGAGATCCACCATTTTACCTTTCTCCTTCCGACTATACCTCCGTCTCTTGCCGCTCTCATCACCGACCTCACTATCGCCGGTCCTTCTCCTCGTAAACCTGCTTCCCAATCGCAACTCCAACCAGTCCGCGCTGCCGGGTTCGTCAACAGCAACGATCGGTCGCTCATCGTCCACCACCATGGCGTCCTTGTTCAAATCCAAATCAAAACTCGCCATTGCACCGACCTCCGGACCCCCCGACGTCCTCCTACCGGTCGATCTCCTCGTCGTCTTCGCGGCCGACGGCACCGGCGGCACAACCGGAGAAGCCCCCGGCAGCGCGGCCAATCGGGAGCTCCGGCGAAGGGCGGGGCGGCCGGAGCCGAGCGGGGAAGGGGAGGATGAGGAGACGGTGGAGGCCGCCTCCGCCGCCTTCTCCGGAGTCACCGGTCCAATCTCGCCGCCGCCGTCGTCATCGGGGGGCGGCGGGCTTAGGGTTTTGGGAGGGGGTTGGACTTCCCGGGATCGCAAAACCGTCATGGCTGTTCCTCCCGAAAAAATCGGCGGGTTAATCGAAGCGGGAGACGGTTGGGCTTTCGCC
>JAVDBV010024046.1:0-15320 GCA_032619315.1 Piper longum
GCGGCGACGGCGACGGCGGGCCGGCAACGGCGGCATGTGGAAGGGTAGGGGGGGAGGGATGAGCTTGAGGTGAGGAGATTTAATCCTGGCCACTGGATTTGGATCC
Source organism: Piper longum (assembly GCA_032619315.1). Classification (NCBI taxonomy): domain Eukaryota; kingdom Viridiplantae; phylum Streptophyta; class Magnoliopsida; order Piperales; family Piperaceae; genus Piper; species Piper longum. The sequence continues at coordinate 107 of JAVDBV010024046.1, forward strand.
AGTGGCATGAATTAAATAAGCTGCAATATATAATGTAAAGCTGTGAACGGTGGAGGACATGATGACAACAGAGTAACAGACGCAGCAGCCAACAGCAGCTAAGCGACACACAGGAATAGACGCGTGTAAAGCCCAGGCGTTTCCCTTCGCTCTCCTCCTCTACAAACCCCAGGAGCAGCACGGTCTGTCGTGCCACATTCCCATCCCACACACCCATTTCGCACATTGCCGATTCAATAACCAAAACACGTCAACACGAACCACGCGACCACCGGAATCGAATGTTGGAACTTTACCTTTCTTTTTCACTCTTTTGGTTGCCAACTACGAGTCTCCCAATTCCATGGACACACCACACCAGAGTTAGAACAAAAGTAAGAAAGAGGAAACAGTATAGAATTAAATATATGATCTAAAATTGATTAGTAAAAATTTGTTCCTTTTCTTGTGTTTTTGGAGAAAAAGTGTTTGAAAGGACTGCTTGATAGAAGTAACATCTCAGCATAGAATACTCTTAAAATAAATAACTTCTTATTACAAGTTTAATATTTTTGTCGGGAATTACCTTTAATAGATTTCATAGATTTTCCGTTTGTTAAAAAAAACAGAGCTTTAGTTAAACATGCCACAATCTTAAGAAAATAAAAAAATTACAACCAGACTTCAAATATTTACTGTTTGTGACTGATTAATTAAGTAGAATTATGGAAACCTCCATAGGCACACTGCATGTGAAGCGCTAAAAAAAATTAATCACCCAGTTTTCAACCGTTATCAAAGATAGAAAATTCAGTTAATAAAGAATTAACAGATAAGTTCTTCGTTCATCAAGGGAGAACCAATGTTTACAATTTTAAGTTGTTTCGGCGCCCTGCCCATAATCTTCGGTTACTCTTTAAGTCCAGAATATGCTCCACCTCACCACCGCAGATGAAGTAAATATGGCTTGAAGTCAGCAGAGTTCAAGCCAAATTATAAATGAAAATTATTTTGGTAATTACAACCCAAAACTAAATTAAATAGCCACTATTAATAATTAATACTAAACATTTTAGACATGTTGGTTCCACAGGTATGTTTTGGAACCGCCCAAATCTTTTAAAATAATATTTATAATAAAAGAAAATGAGAGGCAAAGAAACAAAGTGAAGTGTGAAATCTTGCTTAGCCAAGCCTTTCCAAGACGAAGATTGCTGTAAGATGAAAGCAAGCCCTTGTTCCTTCCTTTTCCGTGCAAACCCAATGGCGAGTGTGTGGAGACGAACGTTAAAGAATTTTTACCTTTGGAGGTTTAGGGTTTCCTGGCGAACGATATTTTATCTCTATCCTCACAGGATTTACAACCAGTTACTGAACATTTACAGCAGATGTTATGTCATTCTGCTTTTGTGTAATTGAACCTTCAAAGCGAGGTCAGAATATTTCCGCTTGGCTTCTTTCAACTCCCTTTCCAAGTTTTCCACCTGTTAAATAATAACCTCAAAAAAGTAAGTGCATTAGCAGACATTGCATTATCCAGCTGAATGACAACTAGCAAACAAGTTACTGCAGAAATTTTTATACATACAATCTCTTTCAGTTTCGCCTCCTCCTGCCTGTATGCGTCACATCTGTAGATGAAATATAAACATTAATAAGCAATTAATTATGCTAGCTGATAAGTTCCAAAAGCTAATTAACCAATACAATAGAAGATAAAGCTTTCAAATATCATTAACATGATAAGAATGTGTCCATGTATTGGAAAGACTTTGTTTTCTAAACCCAAACTTGGTATAGGAACTAGGCAAAATATGTAAGTCTCTCATCTGCAAGATCAAGTTTTATGCTTGATCAAGGAAAACATTAGAGAACAAAAATAGTGGCATGTAGAAAATAACAAACTTTTATGATTGACAGTGACAAACATTTGATGGTTTGTAAGATAAACCATTAGAAGCAGCAGAGAGAGTTGTCTAGTATGTTTACAAGAAGGCATGTAGAAATTTTAAAGCAAGTGATGAAAATTGCTAAATAGTTATATCAGCCACTTCCAGCTGTAAAACAAAAAGTATTCAATGAAACTTTTCTAGCATTATCTTGAAAAATGACTATTGTCAATAATATTAACACCAAACTGGCCCCAAATGATAGAGTGCTCAGGGTTCCAGATCCTATTAAGGCTCATCTCTAATGTAGGCCAATATCAACACTTAATAACCAAATCTTTGTTATGTTTCAGAAAATTACCTAGTGAAGAGCTGTAGATTTTCTTCACATATTTTATCCTTGATAGAATGATTTGACCCGTCTGATTCGGTGTTGTTGGCAATCTGTATCATTTGAAAGCATAGGCATCAAGAAATCCTCAAAAAAAGACAACCACAATGGAAAATAGCTTGTCTCTCTTTATCGTTATCCCTCCTTATCCTCCAAGAGGACCAAGACCCAACATAAATCATGAAGTTTTTTTCCTTTCATGTACATCTTCACATTATTACACATAAAACCATCAAGAAGTGTGCAATTAAATTTGTATCAGTAGATTGTGAATGCACACTGTTTAAGGAGGTCTTTGCATCTTGAAGGTTACTCACAGCATCATTTCAGCATAAGGAAAGAGAATAGTAGAAGGGAAGGTCAAGCAGCATTTCCTTGACAGTATTCAAAGATTTGAAAAAAAAAATGTTAAAATTAAAAAACTTAATGACACTATCACAAAGATGCCTAACTTTGAGTTGCAAGGATAAAAATTTACATGCATCACAAAGTGTAAGAACATCAACAATAATGCTTTGAATAAAAGATGGCATAGGAAATCAGAATTTCAAATTGAGTGATGTGAATTAATTATTAATACAAGTTCATCAGCAGCCACAGCCAATGCAGGAAAAGCAAGTAAACATGGCAGAGGTGTATTATGTATATGATACACTATGAAGAACAAATAGTTCCAAAAAACTTGCCTGTACTTGCTCAGCTGGATCTTGCCTTTGATTTAGTACACTAGCACCTTCAGCAGGATCTTGCCCTCGATTTGATACATTATCACCTACAAGAAAAAATATATGGAAATATATGGAAGTTGGAAAAATAAAGTAATCACAATTTCAGAGTAAAAAGGTCAAATTCTATGAGAACAGAAACTAAACCCTTTAAGATTACCGTACTCATGGAAAACACTTAGACGAGAATAATACAAAAAAATATACTTCAAAGATCAATTTGCATTTTTAAAGCTTTATCAACAGCTAAAGCCATCTGAGCATTCCAGAGGAAGAGATCCAAGACCATTTTTGGTTCTTAAATGTCTAAGAACATATTACAATAAAAGCCATAAATGGCAGTCAGTCTACCAGCAAAGCTGCCAGTATTCATCTCCTTGGCTGTCAATTCAACTCCCACCAGTAAAACTTGACCTGATATTTGTGTACTACTCAAGATCCATTTAAAGGAGAAAGGATTGGGAGAGGCAGCAAAGTTAAGTTTTTGAATCCCTAATCCACATTACAATTTCATCAGCCAAACTTACCTAGGACATCATTCACTAGCAGGTTTGAAGCCATACACCATTTGAAGTTTTGGAACTAACGCCTATAACAGCAATTAACCATGATGGCAATAATAAAAATCCTCATATTTTCAAGTTTAACAACAAAGATCTAGAACCACAAAGAGGAAACAGATCGCATAATCCAATATTACCTATCACAGAAGTTTCAATTCCTTCCTGATAACCACTATTTTGATAGTATGATAAGTTAGGCGGTACAGCCATTGAAGAAGATTCTTGTCTTGGCTTTCCAATAGGTTGAACTGACCGTTCAATAAGGTGGAGATTATCTTTCCTGCACAAAATAAAGCAACTGGCAGATAATTAAATTAAACAAGAAACTTTTTCAAAAATATTAAGTCCTTGCTCATGCCAAAAAGCAACTTATTCCAACCAAAGGCTAACAGACCCTCCTCAAGGATCCAAAAGACAAAGGAAAGGGATAAATGCCTAATGACATACCAATTCCAAAGTAAAGTTTTGCAAAAGAGAACAAATAATCCCAATAAATAAAGAAGTTCAGTTTAATTCCCAGGAAAAATATTTTTATGTTTTGTAAAAGATAAATTCTTCAGTTATTTGTTTAGGTGATGCATTAATAAAAAGATTATACCACTTCCCCCGACTCTTTGTCTGTTAGGGAAAATCTCAAGTAAAACCACTTCTCAATTCTTATTTCACTGGTACCTTTGAGTACCAAATGAGATCCAAGATAGCCATTAGCCACATCTCTAATTTTGTTTCAGCGATATAGCCAAATCACAATTAGCCAAAACTTTTCTTTCAATAAGTTTTATATTTACTAAACCGAGTGGATGCTCTTGGTTGTTGCCAGCCTGATTACCATGGCCTGTTTGTTCTCCACACTGCAATGGCCCTCACAGGGGTGAGTAGATGTCAGAACTGTGACAGGCTATAAAAGGAATGTCGCAGGGTTGCCGGCAATGAAGCCCAAAGACCAGCAAAGATATCTGAAGACCAGGCGGATAGGACCATCAAAAGTTGATGAAAAATCCCATGATGGATGATTGAAGACCAGATCAGTCTGGAAACTGTCTTGACATTGGGTGATTGGCCGGACAAGCCAAGCTTTGCAAGAAATTTGGCTTGCTTTCCTCTCTTCCCTGACGCCATTCATCCAATTCAATATGGAGAAATTAAGTTCCCTTCTATTCTTGCACTTCCATTGGTTTACACTGGCCATAGTTCTGGATGCCTGTTACCATGCAATACACGATTTGTCTTCATCTGTTAAATGAAATTAGACACAACCGGTGCCCCATTGGTCACTACAGCAGAAGTTGTTTTAAAGGAGGCAGGCACAAGATGGTGGTGAGTCTGGTGACCCTCAGCCAGTAGGTGGCTCACAGCAAAGCTGCCGCCATTAAAGACCCATCATTATGCAGTTCTGCTCCACACTCTCGTCTACTCTACCTGATTAATACATATATGGCTTGGTGCTCGTTTGGCCCAGAATCATCCCACGGTTCACGGCAATGAAAACTGTGGCTTCCTCCTCCATCACATACATATCACCCCTATTTCTCACAGACAAGAAAGACTGATGACGAAGTGTGCAAACACTCCCATAATTAGAACTAAAATTTGGATCTAGACTCTAAATAGCCAAGTGTATAATAGTGTGCTCGTATAATGTTTAAGGTAACTGACATCCTAACTAGTTCTAGACATAATTGAAATGATGATTGAAGAAATGGCAATGCATGGAATTATTTTCTAATGTTGACCGCACTTGATATCATTGTTTCTGGTCAGGCTACACATGATGCTTATCCCATATAAAGTACAATTAAAATTGTCATAATCACGAGTTTACATTTGTCATTAAGAGATCAAGCTGCAAGGCTGCAATTTCAAATTGAAAACAGACCTAGATGTACAACAACTGCAAGAAAAAAAACATTGTCAATTTAAACGACAAAGAAGGTGAAACCAACCTATACTCAACAACCATTTGCCTAAGCTTTCCTTCTAAACGGAGGTACAAAGAAGTTCTCTCAAAATCTTGCTTGTCATGTGCTGGTTCGATAAAATCAGCCTCCAGAACACCTACAATATCAATCACAAATACGGAACAGGAATCTGTGAATGCATGGCAAAGAGTGTCCAAAATGTAGAAAGTCCCAGTCCAAAATATATTAGACACATGGAGTACATGACAAGCCTTCAGAGATCACCCATATCAAATGTAGTCAAGAGGCATCACATCACACAGAGGAAACTTCCACTATTTCTAAGTAAAAACTGTTCTCTTGAGAAAATCTATTCTGGGCTTACTGAAAATAAGATTCTAAAATATCAAATCTTGGATTTGTAAGACCTAGAGATTTCCAAACAAACAGTTTCTCAACCAAACTTTCTTTGCAAAGTGGCTATAGAAATTAATGGCTGACCAGATAACAGGAAAAAACAATAGCATACACAGAAGAATTAAGAGAAAGCAAGATGTAATTCTTCTCCGTTCCAACCATCTTTTGAGAATAACCATAGCTGAATTTATTTGGGCAATTCAGAGATTATGAGATCTTCCCAACTTTAGAGCCTCATTATGCATAGTTATTTAATTTCTTCCTCATGTGACACTAATTGTGTCACCTTCCACTTCTACATAATGTTCTTTTTGAGCAGAAACTTCATCAGCAGCCATCTTTCACATATCAGTAATGGCCCTGACGCCAAACTAAAGCAACAATATACAATAGTAATTTAAAACATATAAATTAACCCAGTTAGAAACAAAAGAGCAGTAAAATAACTATAAACATAACAAAAAGAACTGATACATTTGATCCTCCAAGGCATTTTGGGTACAAGGAGAAGTAAATACCTACAACACCAGTTCCACTGGATGAGCCAGGAGAAACAACTGAAAGAAAAGGCTGAAATAAATGAATAAAATAGAGTCAGGAAATTAAGAAAAATTGCGGAGGAAACACAAATTCATGACACCACATTGCACTACAGTTTACCATAATGAGCCGGTTTTTGTGATAGATGTTGACACCATGAACTTTAAGAATTGGTGCTTCCTTAAGAAAGCCAACTGTTATTGTCACCTCAATCTAAAATAAAAACATGTCCATGTAAACTTAAATAAGATGGCCTGATTTTCTAGATAACCCGAGAAAAGGAACAATGAAAATTAAAGGACAAAATACAGACAACCTTCGAAACAATCTCTACGCAAGGATCTAGAATCAATTCAGGGGGGGGGGGGGGGGGTGTGGACACTTACATTGTTAGAATTGATTGGAAGCTGTGGCCGGTAGGACACAATTTTCTTAAATTTTAGGCCTTCAGCAATAGGTCGTTGGTCCACTGCCCTCCCTCTTAATATTATTTTGAAGTTGGGGAATTTTCGAAGATAAAGGATGGAAGCATATGCCTAGAAAGAGATACAATTGAAATCAAGGAACGCACTGGTAGTATGGGGTGCATTATGCATACTTAAATATAGAACAAAAACGAGAAGCACAAAAACAATGTCCAGAAACATACCCTTAATGAATAACGGTAGCAATAGGAAAAATGAGATTGCGCTACTTTTTTATGGATTTTTTGACCAGTATTCCCTTCATCGCTTAAGCATACATCCTGCCAATGAAAAATGGTAAAAGCCTTTACTTATTCTTCTCCTTCTACGACTCATTACTAAATAATATCTAACAGACAAGGACATAAAGCATCCTCTATAGGCTTTTTGGGGAGATATCACCAGCGTTTGCTAGATCAAATTGAAATTTAAGTGGCAATGTCTAACTTAATCTCTCATGTCAGCTAAATTTATTGACTCCTTTGCAAGCTAGAGATCACAAAAAGGAGCTCCCTGTTCTAATACAAAGCATTTCATGAAAGCAAGAGAAAATTGAATAAGATTGGTTTGGCAATACGATGTGCAAGGTTCCAGGCAGCCAAATGATACATTATGGCTGCAACCATATTTTGACACTTCTCACGATCTTAGACCATACCAGCAAGATAAGTCATACATCCTCATATCATTCGTGATTGACTCCATCTATTTCTTGTTTGATCTTCCGCTTCATCTTTTTAATGCACTATCCCTATTAATATATTGCACCCTATTTAAATTCCTTACCTTTGAAATTATTTAACAAATTTACAGCATATGAGAGAACAAACAAACAAACAAACAAACAAACAAACACACACACACACACACACACACACACACACACACACACACACGCAAACAAACCCTGAAAGCAATGCAACTATTGCTCCTACCTAACTAGACAATAGTCATCACAGAAAATAACCACAAACAAAAACATGTTCATCATACATCAATAATGTTTATCATCATTAATGCTGGCCATATCGATACCTCATCATCATAGTCAAAATCCAACTCCAACAGCCCATCATCATTCAGCCACAGGTTGTATATAATAACTCTTGTCCCATGAGGACCAATATTCTCAAACTGGAAATCCAATGAAAAGATGGGAAAATTTTAAAACACAGACATATTAGTGAGAGGAAAAGAACCCTGGGGTTCACAATGAATAATCCTTAAGTGAATAAAAAAATGAACTCTTCCACACAAAAACCTGTGAGAAAAGGTCATTCTCCGCAGGAAAAGGAGACCAACTCAAGATTGTCCTAAGATTATTGTTCCAATCATCAAGTGAATTATGAACGAGTGGCTGGAATCTTCCATCACGTATTTCAAAATCAACCTGAAGACAACAACACAATAACCTTGAACAAAATATGCACAAACAATAATGTGTACACTTCAGAACAGAGAATATAAAAACACTATCTGCTGATTAAATAAGGCAAATGCATACCATTGGAACAATAATATCATCTTGCCCAGTTTTCCGTAAGTAAGTGTACGAAAGAAGGCCAACTGTTTGTGTTGCATGGCTGGAAGAAATATTCATGTAAGACAAAATAATCATTTCTCTCATTTACTATAGAGGAACACCATGTCATAGAGCACCATCGTCTTATAAATGTTCAGTATTTGAATATTCAAAAAAAAAATTGATAAATATTTTTTCAAAAACAAACATAGCTGTTACAAGGTGAACAGCAACTTATAACCAACAAATTAAACCTAATATTTTGGGTAGATACTCTGATACACATCTCCAGTTCTTCAATAGAAGGCCAGAAGAGCTTTGCAACTAACAACAAGTAAAACTAAATTGCAAATATTTCTTCATACAAACCTTCCACAAATTCTTCGACTGAAAACAATAACATCAGCACCCAAACGCATAGTACTTGTCTTAAAACCATTTCCATCTGCAATAAGCTTGAGTTATAATAGTGACTGAACTCACAATATTAGAGGAATACCTTATGTATCAACATCATAAATTACCAAATTCAATAGATTAGATCAAAAAGATCAGCAGCAGATGCTATTATGTCATTCCACTTAGTTGTTAAGCATACAACATGTAAATTTTAGATGGGCAAACCACTTGTCCTAAAAGTTCAAACGGTTAGGAAAGAGAACCACTAAATATTTACTTCAACACTCCTCACATGTAAGCAAATTTTTCAAGCCTTAACACGTAAACAAACACAAACACAAACATAGGGCAAATAATCTATTGATCACAACATGAAACAAATTAATATTTCTCCGTGCATATATCGCCAATGGGATTAGAACACCATACCATTATCCCAAACCCCGTACCATTGGCTCTAATACTATGTAAATTTTAGATAGTCTAACAATTTATCCCAAAAGCTCAAGCTATTAGGAAAAAGAACCACTAAATATTTCATTCAACGCAACAAATCTCAAACCTCCCTATTCACTCTTACTTCCTACCCTAAACAAACCAATTTTGACCTTCTCGTTTCCCTTCTAAGACAATCACCAAAACGTAGAGATGACAACTCTTCAAAATCTCCCTGTGTTTTGTGTGTTACCAAATATAATCAAGCAGCTCTATACTTCACAAGTTAGAATTCATTTACAAGCTCCCACTAAATTTTTGCTTCAATAAGCTATGGAAAGAGGAAATCAGAAGTAAAAGTGTAGGATTTTTTACAGCCAAGTTCTTGAAAGATATATGCATAATCACATTCAGTTATTATGATTGTTAATATAATTGAAAAAATAATACCTTGCAATATCTATCAGATGAATAACAAACTAAGTACGTTGGCAGACATAAAGTAAACAATAAAGATAAGTAAATGAAAATTTTCCACCAAATTACACTGCCCAATTGTGATGCCCCCCTTCTTCATAGAGTATCCCAAGCTCATACATCTTCGCATGGCCTCAGGATCCATTCCCCCTCCATCATCTGCAGTTACAGTTAGGACCTCCCAATTAAATAGTGCCACATATATAACATTAAGTATTCACGTCTACCTTGAAAGAGCAAAGCTAAACTTTTGTCTTGCAACTGCACTTTGTCAACCTTCACATATGTGGCCCCATTACAAACCTGCACCAGAACATCTTTATCTAAGGGATTGAAAATCACAAACGTCAAAAACCAAAAAATAGAAGACGGTCTTTCTACAGAAATATTACTTGGCTTGGAAGAATTGTACCAAGTTTAAATATAATTACTGTTCACACAAAAAATCAAGAAGGAACGCCAGATAATTGGCAAAAAGATGTATGAGAAAGCACCCATTTTTGTTACATACGTAGACTAATTAGACATGAACCAAGTAAGTACTCAAGGAGTACACACAAATCACAATCTCTAATAACAAGTTTTTAAAGGGGAGATCATCTGTTTAAGGCCTTACCCAATGCTAAAAAAGGTATATGACTATATGATGACCAAGCTTCTTCCTCTCTTTTAAGGAAGAACATCCGACACTAAAATTTGCCACTTTGTTTCTGCATGGTTGTGCGGCCATTTATTTATATATGACAGCAACTAATTAGTGACATGAAATCACTGCCGGCGACCCCATCTTAGCTGGTATAAGTAGTAGATGGTAATGATAATGAAGCCCAAATAATAGGGTCCAAAAGTTACGAAAACCCAAAACAGGGAAAAACAAAAAATGCCTTCCTTGGCATCCAGAATAGAAAATGACAATGGTTGCTTTCATACTTATGCACACGGACAGACATCACATGGAAATTATGTTCACAAACATATGATATTCATGAAGTAACTCAGTTCCATTGCTGCAATAATTTTGTTTTGATCCGTCTCAAAATTTTTGTCAGATGATTTCACGTGTTTTGATTGTCATCACATACAAAAAAATGAAAAAAAAGAAAAAGAATAAAGAACACGAGTATATTGCAGCCAACAACAATTTTATGTAACATACCTCATCAACAGCATTATCCAAAAGTTCTGCTATTGCTGCTCAAATACAGAATTGTAATCAGGTAGCAAATGACAGACATTATGACCGACAAAAAAAATCATAAAATCATATAATATTAACATCTCATCAGTTAGCAAATAACAAAATAAACAGTACACTACAATAACATAAAACAAATGGAGATTACGCAGGTTCTTTCTTAGCTCGCATTGTCCCCTGACATTTTAGATGCAAAAAAAAAGGGAATGGAAGAATCGAAATGGCATTTTAAATGTCTGCATATAGCAACAAGAAAGGCTATGTAGTAACACAAATGACTCCTTAATTGCTTTCTGAAGTAATTTCCTGCCCTAGAGTAAAATTTCGAGTTGCAAGGCGACCAGAATCCAAAATATTTAACTTATAAACACCCGAACTGAACTTTCATCTTGTGACATGTAAGACATCATCCGTGTAACATATCGAAACACTGACCACGTATAAGCATTCTTTTCTTACTACAACCATGAAAGCGATTAACCCTCAAAAGTGGAAAACGAAGTCACAAATGCAGCCAAGAAAACCCCGTCAAGCGGCAAGAAAACAACCAAGAGCTTGATGAAATAGCAGCAAGAAATGCGAAAACGCTCGGAAGAAACCGACCTCCAAAAGCCCATTTATGCGAGGTAGCATTGGTGTGCAAGAACTTGGGGTGAATGCGTGCACGCTCCAAATGACCTGCACCGAAAACAACGGAGGCAAACAAAAGAGAACCATCAAGAAGAAGCATGGTAAAGATCAGGGCAAGAAACAAGAGACCCTAAAAAGCGATGAAAAGAACCTTGTACAATAGGTTGGACGGCGAAGAGGGGAACGTCAAAGGAACCAGCCTTCCAAAAACTTCGCGAATCCTTCCACATTGGAGGGGCCGGCGGCTGCTCTGCGTCCGAGCCGCCGCCGACCTTCGAAGAACGGTCCATCATCCTCCCTAACCCTCGTAGTCGAGAAGATCGCCGACGGCGAGTGAGCTCTTTACGGAGTAGAAAGACGGCAACCGCCGTTTTCGCCTATTTCGGCGGCGAAGACGTCGGAGTTGGAGTACTGGGGGAAGACGAAAAGTGCTCGAGAGTTTCTTTTTTTACAGACCACGACTCGGCCGGACCTTTTAGCCGTTACCATATGTCCGAAATTTGTCCGTATCTCGACCGATCGAAACAATATCGCGATGGTAGGGTTCGAACTTCGAACGCAGTATTATCGGCAAATGAGTACTTCCAAGCCCGATCGGTCAAGGCCTTTTGTCCACCGAAAATAGGTCTTTTTTCTTTTTCATCTAGGCAGTGTGCTTGACATATATTTGATTACGGGTCAAACAAACCGACAATGTTATTTACAAATCTGAATTGTAATTTTATATTAATAGATTATTAATTTTTTTAAGTGTGAATTGTATTTACAAAATTTTTATACAATTCACAATCCCGTTAAAAAATATTTTAAACTTATTAATTAAATTATATGTTTTTTATTTACAAGTTTAAAAGCCTAAAAATAAATATTTAAAGAAATTTATACTTAATATTTAGTTTAAATTTGCTATAAATTTAATTTTATTTATAATAAATTAACGGTGAAATATCATTACCTATCAATCGATTTTAACAATATAAATTAGATTTAAAATTTTACTAACTTTTAGTATGTAATTTATAACTAATTAAGAAAATGATCAAACAAAACTGAGAAACGAGAAAAGATAACTACCATCTTATACACAAAAAAGGGCAAATATACAAATTTACAATCACATATTTATATTTGTCGTATGACTTCTGAGTTCAAAGAACGTAATTATCAATAAAGCCAAAAGAAAAAAAAGAGAACATGTAAAAAGAGCCTAGGTACACTGGGGGAACAAAATCTGAGCAGCCCTTGCCGGCTTGTAAAAGAACGGCGACGCAGGGTTCTCCCATCTCCACATCTGCATCTTCTCGCCGTGGCTGCGGCGGTCGGCTCGGGAAGAACCCTCCGACTGCGTCACGCCCGATTTTGTCCCGTCAACCAAACTAGAGAAAGTGGGAGACGACGGCGGGGAGATGGCCAAGGGCGACAGGAGAGGGATCGCAACCTTCCACTCGCCAGCTGGCCGAACCTGGACGGAGGAAGGTGCCCGACTCTGGAGCCTCGTCGGCGGCCGGAGCTGGGTGGAGCTAGTGGAAGTGGATGCATGAGACATGTTGGATCGACAATTGAGAACTTGGAAGATGGAAGAAGGGAGGATTTGGGTTCAAATTGTTTAGGTGGGTGAGGGTTGATGACAAAACCTGGGATTTGTTGTGGCGGGTTGGAATATGTCAAAGGAAAAATATATTATATAGAGGAAGGAGATGATGATAACAAGTGATTCATATTGCATACATATCTGTATTAATATGAGGAGAAGACGGAAGACCAGACTTTCAACGCGACGTGTGGTCGGGGCTCATGCTGTTTCATTGCATGCATGGCATAGCAGCTTAGGTAGGCTAGTCAATGGTCAATCAGACCATTCATTTTGCAAGGCTTGGCTCCGTGGCCGGTGGCTTTATTCCAGCCATGTCTTATCCTGTGAATCGACTCGGTGTCATGCAATTAAAACAATATATAGTTTAAAAAAATGAAATAAATATGCTTTGGAATATATATATATATATACATATATATAAATGAGGTAACATTTTTCTAGTATGTGGTACTTTTTTTCATTAAGAGACAAGCATATTTAAGTATATGAACCAAAGAATATCGTAAACACTCAATTGTACTTGATGATTAGTTTTTAGTGTAATTTCTATTAAGGCACATAAATTTTATGTATATAACAAAGTTTAACAAGGTGCCTACAGGAGAGCCAACAGTGCACTATCAAAACTCTAAAACCAAACCTATAAACATTATAAAATTTCGATATCGAACAACCAAGAGCCACTACATTATATATACACCACCAAGTTTGGTTAGTGTTTTTGGTTAGCTTTTTTAGCCTAATTTTTTATGCTAAGTACTAAAAAATCTGAATGACTTAAATGCACAAAATGATACAGATTATCTATGGATACCATAGATCAATCAACCAATCAAATTAAATGTTATATTGTTGTGCAAAATTGTTAACATGTGTAGAACTGTTAATAGAATCAGAACCCGGAATTGAAAAATAAAAAATAAAAAATATAAATAAGACAATGGCCAGCCGAGCCAAGAAGACTTGGCAAGGTCGATCATCAGCAAGTGCAACAAGTGTTGGGCGTGTTTATTTATAGTCTTATAAGACAGAAAATAGATTGGCATTGCCAGCTATCAACTTGGCAAAATAAATAAATATCGAAAGGCACACCGATTGTACTCTCGCCGACCTCGTTAGGCCATCCACACTTTTACTAATCTCCACAGATTAGATATGTTTGAATAATTTAACTGGATTTGGTCACCCGCTTTTACACTCGTGCTTGTTTATTTCACAACAAAACCGGAGTTTTTAACTCTTTAACCCATTCTTGGTCACATATGAACACTTCAAGCTCCTTACAAATTTCCATTGTACCTACCCAAGGTTTTTGGTTTACACAATTCTGACTTGATCAGAGTTGTTGATGGTTTTAAATCTCACTTCCGCTATGCATGGTGAAACGGTACGCTGGAATTTCCTAAACCAGATAGATAACCAGCTGACTATGCTCTAATTCCTTACATGATTACCCGATTAGAGTATAATACAATGAAGCCCACATCCTTCTCAGCATATTTAGGTACCATCAAAATATGGGTCAGCCATTACTCACCGTGAAAAAAAGGCGTTGGGCACGTAGAATTAGATCCATCAAAACCATTCGTCTCTCTTATATGTCTCCACAGTTGGTGATCACAACAGGTGAAGAAGTCGCCCCACCATCTGACCCCACCTTCTCCACAGCCTTCACGACACTGTATCCATCAATCACTTGTATAAACACCACATGATTCCCATCCAGCCACGGAGTCTTCTCAGTGCAAATGAAAAACTGAGAACCATTTGTATTTGGTCCGGCATTAGCCATCTAAAGGATACCTGGTCCAGTGTGGTTTTTGGTGAAGTTTTCGCCCTCAAACTTCCCACCATATATAGATTCACCACCAGTTCGTTACCTCTGGAGAAATCCCCATCTTGGCACATGAAATTTGGGATAATCTGGTGAAAGATAGAGCCCTTTTAGTGCAAGCGTTTGCCAGACTTCCAATTCCATTTCTCACCTGTGAAGAGTCAACGGAAGTTTTCAGCAGTTTTCGGTGTAACATCTGCAAATAACTCCATAATCACCCTATCGGCTTTCGCTTTCCAATCATCAAAGAACACTTTAGGGT
>JAVDBV010024047.1:7082-17180 GCA_032619315.1 Piper longum
CCCCCCCCCCCCCCCCCCCCCCCCCCCCCCCCCCCCCCCCCCCCCCCCCCCCCCCCCCCCCCAGGATTGGTTGATGAAGATGTGGGAGCTTTATTGACATTAGTCTTTGTTCTGGGGTCGCACTCCAATTTTCGCAAATATGGTTATTAAGCTGGGTAGCTAACACAAACATGAAACATGATATATTTATTTAATTTTCAAAAATAAATATTTATTATTATCTAAAGTGTTTTTTGTTTAATTCCTTTTTAATATTTAATTCAAAAAAACATAAATGTTAAATTTATATATTCTAAAATAATTAGTAACAAAAATTAATTGTGTATAACCATGGCCGATAAAATGATTAGTTAATTAATAAATTTTATCATCTAAACTTTTTTGTTTAATTTTAAATTTATCAAAAATACTTTGAATAACAAGGGCTTTAGTATCCTATCGGTTGGGTTAGGTTTTGTGTTGGCTAAATTCAACCTACCAATGACCTTAAATCCCTATACCAAGCATAATTATTTATTATTTAAATTTTCACTACCTAAGCCTGAATCCGATTATTTACCGTTTAGCAAACTCGGAACCCGACCATTTAAACTTGATCATAATATAAAAATATTTATAAAATAACTATTTAAAAATGTAAGGTGATTAATTATACTAATATAAAAATAAATTAATTTGAATAAATATTAGTTTTATATAAAAACAAATATATTTTTATTACAAATTATAGTAAACATATAATTTTTAAAATTTTACATTATTAATACTAGGTACTTGATGCTAATATCCGAAATCAAACTTAGACTATTATAAAATAAGTCTTCGATTATCTAAAATCAAACCCTTTTATATGAATACCAAACCTGAATCATTATGGTTTGGTAGAGTTTCGTTAGACCCGACTTAATGGACACCACTAGGTTTTAGGATCCGTTAAATAAGTTTTATGATACAAATGCTCAAAAATTGACTTATAAAAAGGTAAATATTTTAATAATTTTTTTTCCCTCGCCATGATAAAAAAGTACAATTGTTTGATAAGTAAGCCTTGAACATGAAAATATTTTAAGCAAATATTTATGCAAGTACCTTCTAATTCACAAATTAAATGTAAACGGAGATTATTAAAAGTACTGGTTCATTTTTCACATCTCTGATGCTGATTACCATTTTGGGGAATTGGGGGAAAAAGAAATTCTTTGGAATCATTTTTTATGTAGTGTCATAGTTTTTTTACCATTTTTCTAATAATTCAAAGACCATACAACTATGTACAAAAGTAAACATACAAGCAGCTTTAGAAATTTTTTCAACATTAAATAACACAAATATTGATCATTTTGAATAATTAGAAATATAATTGAGCTCTATCATTTATAATGTTTGTAAGGCTTGAGTTTTATAACTGCTCAATATATAATTAAATCCAATTAGCTATATTCATGGTTGCATGAATCGGAATCGGAATCGGAATCGGTGTTCCAATGAATCGGAATCGGAATCGGAATCGGTCTGAATCGGTCAAAAATCGGTTTTTTTGAATCGGTCAGGAATCGGTCTGAATCGGAATCGGAATCGGAATCGGTCCGAATTGGTTTTATAAAAATATTTATTGACAATTTATAATATAAATATATAAAAATCATATATTGTTGTTATTTTGATATTATTATGTGTATTATAGTTTATTATATTTTTAATATTTTTTTGGATTTTTTTAAATTATTTTGAATTAATTATTATTTTATATTCGAGTCGGACTCGAGTCAATTTTTAATTACGAGAATGCCACCCTCTCCCTCCCCTCCTCTCCGTTTTACCCATGCATAAATAAATAATTTATTTAATATAAGAACAAGGGTATTTTAGTCATTGAGGGGTATTTCGGTCATTGTTAATTTATAATTCCCATTTTACCCATGTGTAAGTAATTTATTTAATATAAAATTAAGGGTATTTTAGTAATTTTCACAAAAAACCGATTCAGGCCGATTCACCCCAATTCCGATTCCGATTTAAATCGGTGGGAATCGGCCGATTCCGAGGCTGATTTGGCCCCGAAATCGGATCGGCACACGGCCGATCCGATTTAAATCGGCCGATTCGTGCATCTATGATTGACACAACTCAATAAAGTCTAAAAAATGATAAACAGAGTAAACTACTAAAACAACTCGAAAACAATTCCTAATCTGAAAATTAATAAATCAGTAACCTACCAAAAAAAAAACTTATAAACAAATCACAACAATGAAATCTGGTACTTTGGTAGTTCCTAATAAAAAAACAAACTGGAATTCTTCTCACAGAAAACAAAATAGTTACATGATACTCTAAGAAAAAAAGAAAGTGTGAAACAAAGATCATGCAAGTCATATAGAATAAGACTTTAATATATACATTTACAAATAAATAACCACGCAAGTTGTCTAAGATTAGCCAGGAAATATACTGTATAATAGACACTTACAGATCATCTCATGACCAACTAACCATGAGATATGCTTCTTGGTAAATAATTATGAAATGAAGTACAACAACTAACTAGACACAACTCACAATAAGTTAAAATTCATTAAGAAAATCCACAAGGTGAAAGGACAAGCAGACGAAGCTACTGGATGCCAAAATTAAAATGCGTCAAAAAGAATCTCATAATTGCATAAAATATTAAGCAAATCTCCGCAGACAAAATCACAAAACAAGAACAGTAAGAAATCAAAGACTGTTTTTGCAACATACTCCCCAAGATTTCCACTAAAAACGCTGGATTCCCTCAACTTCATTTCATCTTCACGCAATTCATCTACTTTATGCTTCTCTCTATAACGCTTGTAAAACTCTAATAACCGTAAAATGTCTTGGCTCCTGTCAATGGTTCCACCATCCCTTTTTGCAAGTTTTTGCTGCAATTTAGTTGATGAAAGTTATATCAGTGTGTGAAGTTATTTGCCACCGTCTAAGAACCAAAATGGAAATTATATTAAAATATCAATGCCCACAACAGAAGCACTTTAAATAAAAACTATCACTACACCCTTCATTCTCAAACTACAGTACACTCCTAGCAAATACCTACAACTTAGCCTATGCCATACTATGTAATACTCCCTGCTTTCTTATTGTCACAAGTCAGTAGTCACCTTAACTTTATTTTTCCGTGCATCTTGATATTAGTGCATAATTCAAAGAAAGAAAAAGACACTATTTGTAAAATATTATCCCTACTCATGGTCAGGATAGAACTTCATCAACAATACAAATGGAGGGTACATTAATATGCAAGTTGACTTAACAATCAAACAAATGCAGGCAAAGAAAAACAGAATACCTTAATGACTGACATTAAACCCGTCTTAAATTGCAAAACACCTCTGCCTTCACTGTCAGGATCCAAATTTTGAGCCAGTGAATAAGCATGTTCACACACTGCAAACGTCAAGGAAGATTTATTTGCATAGAACGACAATTTATCCATTCATGGCACTAAGTTGAAAAAAAAAATGTGAAGATTATAAAAGGGAGCATTCTTTCTCTGCTCACTGAAAAGCAACTGCAGAACATAAAATTGTAGGTTTAGAAATACTGCAACCCCAAGTTCCATGAAATCAACAAGATAACACTGTTAAGAACTAAGATTTATGCATAGCATGACCGTTTGTGATCTAAATCATTTAGCCTCGCGAAGTTTGGAAACTGCTTTCCTTGTAATGACATATAGACTAAGTTTGGAGCGGCCACAACAGATTAAGAAAAGGGAAATATT
The DNA here is from genome assembly GCA_032619315.1 of Piper longum. Lineage (NCBI taxonomy): Eukaryota > Viridiplantae > Streptophyta > Magnoliopsida > Piperales > Piperaceae > Piper > Piper longum. Next base: position 10,849 of record JAVDBV010024047.1, read on the forward strand.
ACAACCGCAGGACAAGATATGGGAGAATTCATCGAGTGGAACATTCTTCTTCTCTCACCTTATCCCAAATTGCGGTCAGGGAGATGAATACTGCTTCCTCATTCCACACTCCATAGTCATAAACCATGTCAAAACTCAAATCTAAATGTCCACGCCCTTTCGGATATAGCGCGGGCATAATTTTAGAACAAGTAGCAACCTTTACTGTTACCACCGCCAGAATAGTTTAAAAAGAAAAAAACAAAAATCGAAAAGCCCTTTGGCAAATAATCGAGTACAACCACAAATTAGTAACATCTCCAGTGAGTTATATTGTTTGGTCGACTGACAGGGCATCGGCAATGAACGATGAATGCAATAAACAGGTAAGCATGGCCAAAGATTCACACCCGGCCTTCAACCACTGCACTAATTCCGAGAGAGAGGGAATAGTCGAAAACCGTAAGAGAAATGAGCAGACCAAATGCACGCCAAAAAGAAAAAGAAAATGTAATCAGACTTACAAATTCGAGAAACATTAGCGTCCTCATCCTGAATTTCATCAGCAGCTCTTAAAATAGCATCAACATCCCTGTTCGCCAAGGCAGACGGAACATTCCCGGCAATACCAGTTATAGGCCTACCAAACGCATCCGCCCCACCGCGGTCCCTCCTCAGAGCAGCTCGTACCAGCCGATCCCAGTTAACCTCCACCCTCGACATTGTCTACACAAAAAGAGGGGGAGGAGGGAACAACAACAGGGAGGGTGAAATGAGCTTCCACAGATGCCACAAATTAATTTTAAGTGTCAAAAAAAAGCCCCCAAGAAATATCTCGAACTTCAGATCTAGCCAAAAAGTAGATGGGAAACCTTAAGCTGCAACCTCTCCTAGTCCGGAGTCACTTCTTGTTATACCAAATTAAATGTTTTATAAATTATTTATTTTAAAAAATTTAATATTTTAATGTAAAATATTAATTCAAATAATCTAAATTTTATAAATCAAATTAAAATCTCATTATCACGTAAAGAATAGTCCAATAATAAAGTCTTAATTATTCTCACTCTACTCATTTTTCTCTGCTCATACCTATGAAGGGAATTTCGTGTCAGTGATAAAAATATTAAGTCATATAATTATAAGAAATAATTAATATATATTATAATATCATTAATTATTTCTTTTTAAGGTGTTGCCCAATATCGAGACTCTCTGAGGATGTTACCCTATATTGGAACTCACATATAATAATTTTTAAAGTTGTTGCCTCAATGTCGAAACTGTCATATAGTAAAGGTGTTGCCCCATATCGTGACTCTCACATAGTAAAGGTATTGTTCCGTATCGGGACTCCCATATTCTAAGGGTGCTACCCAGTATTGAGACTCTCACATAATAATTTTTAAAGGTGTTAGCCTCGTGTCGGGACTCTCACATAATATTTTTTAAAGGTGTTGACCCGTGTCGGGAGTCCCACATAGTAATATTTAACATTTTAATTAATTATACGAACTACTTAGGAATATATAAGATTTCTAGTTATTATAGGGATCACATAGGAATATATAATATTTCTAGTAATTATACGAATCATACAGGAATATATAATATTTCGAGTAATTATACGGACCACATAGGAATATATAACATATCGAGTAATTATTCGAACCTGAAATTTTGATGAAGCCTACGACACACAATCATAATATGAATAAAATTTCTATAAAGTCTTCGCTTTGTAAGCCAAACGTGCTCACAAACTATCCAGAGAATGTTTTTTAAAATCAACAAAATTATTCTTTAAATAGAAGAATAAGCGTAGAATTCAAGAAGTTGTTATATTTAATTTTGTGAAAAAGAACATAATCACACATAACTATATCAGCTATTTGTGTGATAATGAAAAGTTAAAAGAACTAACTATTAAGTTAAAGCAATTTCCCATAAATATTATTGTACAATTATTCTAAAGGTTATAATTGATTATTTATGATATTGATTCTTAAAAATTAATTTAATCAAATATTATGTATTATTCATTCTTAAGATTTACAAAACCCTAAATAAAATAACCTTTTTTTTTTTTACAATCTCCCTAGCTTAAGAATTTTCGTACTTGAAAATATACTAAGGAGAAAAATCAGGATTTTATAGTCTCCCCCCATCTAAAAAAAAAAAATTAAGCATTGCCACTCATATGCATAACTAAAGTGGGGCACATTGTCCTGTGATACTGTTATTCATATTGCATAGGTATCACATACTACCTAGATAACACCTCTAATGGTAAATATGTTTCATACACACTCATTGGCTAAGTGTCACGTGCACCTAGCATCACACATAAGTTGTACACCGTCCCATACCAGTGTTATGCTTTAACACACTTCTAGAATGTTTTCTAACTCAATAGAAGGTTGTTAATATGCTAAAGATATGTCTCCATAAACCAATTATCTACACGATACCTTGGGTTCTCATATTCCTTCTAAAAATTCCCTTTTAATTTGCCCTTCAACTTACTACTTGTTTTGAATCTAGAAGTTAGTCACCTCAATCCCTACTAAAGAAATTTTTAATTTCCAATTCTTCAAAACATCCCCTCATTGTTAATAATATCAGCGTTAAAAAAAAGCTGCATAGTTATGCATAACATATGATATAAAGTGTCCTATCAACTTCTTCTACATTATTTTCAAATTATTTAACAATTATCTAAATTTTTGTATCATCTAGTGGTCATTCTTTTTAAGTGTCTTCGACTTCAAGTGCATAGAGCTTCGTTTTCCCTTGGTCTGCCGGTTGTGCACGTGTTAGGTGGCAAAATAAGTGCTGGTGTCTTACCCTTCTCAGGCAGTTCCTGCTATTGCTTCGGAGGTTGATAACACTCCATCTACAAGTGTTTCGTCATCCCATAGTTCTAGCACCTACGGGGCTCCCAGCATCTCCCCAGATGCATCTTGTTGCAGTTAGGGCACCGTTTCAACTAGGTATAATCACGCTACCTTTTAAGGTTCCCCTTTGTATTACCCTAGTGGCTCTGTTGTTGGTGTTCTGCTAGATTATTTTGGTTACTGAGAGGGTTGGCATTCTTGTGCTGCAAAGTAGCCTTCTCATGCGTTTGGACATGGTCATACTCAAACACCAACTCTTGAGTAGTGGCTGAGTTAATCATCTCTATTATCGTACTCCATTGTACCGTTGCAATCTTACTTCTCAATTCTTGCTTCAATCCCCCAAAAGAATTTGTCTACTATAGCCTTTTCGGTTGCCAAAATCCCAAGTAAAAAATGCTCTAACTATAAAAACTTCTTAGCATACTCCCATACTGAGTTCTTCACCTGGACTAGGTTGGCAAACTCTAATGCTTTTTCTGGACAATGAACTCCAAAAAATACTGTCCATTGAAGTCTGCCACAAATTCTACCCACGTGATGGAAGATATCTCACGTCAATGAAATGTGGTTTTCTCCATTGACTTCTACCAATAAGATGCTTCCTCTTGAAGCATGCACATTGCCAATCTCACTTGATGGCGGTGGGCACAGACAAAGCACTAAAAGTTTTTTCTCTGATGTATATCCAACTCTTAGCCTTCATCGGATCAATCCCTCCAACAAACACTTCGGCTCCATTCTTCCTAAACTTTTCTACAGTATAACGGTCACTATCATCAACAACTAGCGACAACACTTGTCGGACTACCGGTGGTGTTAGGTTCGGGAGTTCCCCTTGCTCACCCAAGTCCCATATGGAATTATGCTGGGTCCCCAGGCTCCATTTCCAACTGCCACTCGCGATAATCGCTGGACAATATTCTAAACAATAGAGTTAGTATCTGCTGATACCCGTGTCAGTCCTTGTATGGCCTCCAGGACCTGAGCTAATATTTTTTTTTATTCGAGCTTGACTGATTAGATTGGTTTGACTACCTACGCGTGCCTACCATCTGAAAAAAAAAATTTCGTTACGGTTCATTAATATGTTTTTTGGTTATGACTTGGGTTTATTAGCGAAAAATTCAATGATTAACAATACAAAACTTTGAGAAAAGATAAATACTAGACTTTCACCAAGGTATTTGAGTAATAAATTATGAACTAGTGGAAACATTAACTCGCCTTGTTGATGTTCACCTGCAACCCATTTTGTACGCACTAATACATACATACCATCTGAAATAATGAAAATTAATTCTATAAAAGAATGATCAATACTTATAAAAATATTTCACCCTTGGGACTGTGAACTCTTACACATTCAACAAAGTAAGGATTGAATTGCATAGTTATGTGGAAAACACAATTCGAATATCACCTTAACGACCCCGGCCAAAGTACAACATAATGGGTCTAAGTCATTTCTTTAAAATGGTTAACCAAAGTTAAAGATTTATATTCCATTCTTACTTATAAACAAGATGTTCTCCCAGTAGGTATTAGATGTGGTAGTATATTTAGTTTCCGTGTTATATGGTGGGTTGGACTAGGGATGTTGGCTAGGCTGTCAGTAACTGGGCAAAAAAAGTTGTGGGTTGGGGCTAACAACAGGTCAAGTGTAGGAATTTCGGGGCCGAAATTCTCTAAAGGGAATGGATTGTAAGATCTCTCAACTTAGTCTCACATCTAATACTTACTGGGCTAAGATCTTGTTTATAAGTGAAAATAGACTATAGATCTTTAACTTTGGTTAACCATTTTAAAGAAATGACTTAGGCTCATTGCGTTGTATTTTGGGCCAGGTCATTACAAATTATATCAGAACAACTTGGTTTTGTATTAGATGGTGTGCTGAACTATGGACGTTGGCTATGCTCTCAGTCACGAGCCACGAAAGGTCGTAGGTTGGGGTTAGCAACAGGCCAAGTGTAGGAATTTTGGGGACAAAATTTCCTAAGGTAGGTGGATTATGAGATTTCTCAACTTAGTCCTACATCTAATATCTGCTAGGAGAAGATCTTATTTATAAGTGGAAATGGACTATAAATCTTTAATTCTGGTTGACCATTTTAAAGAATATAGATCTTTAACTTTGGTTAACCATTTTTAAAAAATGACTTAGGCTCATTACGTTGCACTTTAAGTCGGCTCGTTACATTGGGATCAGAAAAGAAAACGGATGCATAAACAAGAAGGTGGGAAATGGTGCAGCGATCGGAGAAGAAGACGACGAGGAAGAGATGGGAATCTAGGGTTTGAGGTGGTGGTGGACAAGATGGGAGATGGGGGAAGGATCAATTATTGTGTCGCTCCCCTTTCTTCAATGGCAAGAGTGGGGTTTGGGGAGGAGGGAACAAGAAACGAATGGGAAGAGTGGGGTTTGGGGAGGAGGGAACAAGAAACGAAAATGGGAGTCTTTGTTTAATTTTTCTGCTCCTTTTAGTTTTTACACAATCCCGTTAGCCTTTTCGTGTTATAGCTTTTATTAATTTAAAATAATCATAATTGATGATGTATTTAATTATTTTTTTACCGTTATAATTCATTGAACTACTTATTATAATTATATATCATTTAAACTAATAATTTTAATAGTTTAAACTAATGTGAGCCCTATTATAACAGGTTTACTTCTATTACAATAAATCCCATCCTCTTTTACGATTAGCAATGGTGTGTGAAATACCCCAGCTATTATGAGTTTAGCTGTCATGCCTGTAAAACCCGTGATTCGAGTCACGGTTTTATAGTCGTTAGCCGATCGGTTCAGCCGTCGGTTCGAGTTAAGTATATTTTGGAACATGTGTACCGAACCGATGCCGGTCGCATGTATGAGGTATGAGGGGTAATGTGTACCCGAAGATGTGATGATAATGAGATGAATGAGCAAAGAATGAGTTATCAGAATGCATTAGAGCACACAGTTGACGATTTTAGATTTTTTTCATTTTGTGACCGTAGAAATAGTTTTAAGCCGTTTATCGCGTTAGGATGCGTTATGGGTAGTTTTGGATGGGTTATTAGTTATAGAGCATGTCATTTGGATGTTGTGTGTTTTATTTTATTTTATAGAATTTTTCCTGATTTTCTAGATTTTTTTTAGGATTTATTACGCTTTAGTAATAACTTTTGGATTGTGCAAACCAAATGGAACGATGACTTTGATTTGCACCAAGTCGGAAACCTAGTGGATTTATTTTTTTTCCCATTTCTATATTTATCTCTCCTTCTCCTCTAGATATTTTTCTATTATATATACGACCCCTATTATTTTTGACTCGAGACGGAGTCGAGTCAAGTTTTATTTACGAAATTGCCACCCAACGTGTTTTTCCTTCCATCCCGACATTTCCCCCTTTTACCCGAAACCCCAGCCGCCCCCATGCGCCGCCGCCGCCGCCCAGTGCCGCC
>JAVDBV010024055.1:0-17252 GCA_032619315.1 Piper longum
GTCACCCTTTAATGGTGGGCACGCCCAAATGTAACAACTTGTGAATCCACGTTTCTTACAGTATTCAAGGTACCCTATCTGAAACAAGCACAAACAGTAACATAACCGAATTGTCTTCTTAAATATCACCAGAATAATCTAGCCAAGATCTCGTTTAGGAAGAGGCAATGTGAGAGTGACGAGAAGTTTACTATTTCCCATTTTTCTCAATAATTTTTCCCCTTCAAGTATCTTACAAGGTTATGAGGATAATACAGAAACACATTCCACTTCTAATCTATGAAGTCTGGGCAGTTGAATCCATAACTAAAGAATACTCAATACAAGCCAAATACGCATCCTATAAAAGGACAATTGATAGGTTTCATCTTTCTACTGAAAGAGTATAAGAGCTCATAAATATCCTAGCTAGAGTGCTATTCCGACCACCATTTTAATCCTCAAAAGAAACCCACAGAGGTTCCATTACTTAACATTACTTATTTGATTCTTTCCATGTATATAGCCTCTCTTTCCATACTTACATTTATCCCATAAAGGGGCCCCTACTTAACTAAGAAATTTCTCAAACCCAAAAGTAATAAGTAAGCAGATTTGGAAACGCTTCTGAACACATTAAAGTCTGAAGGTTCATAAAAGTACACCCTAACTATTTGCACCTATTAAATTATGATATGACATACAAGAACAAATTAATACCAACTACAACATACCAGGATTTCATGATAAACAAATGTACGAAGGGCTTCTCCTGTCATGGTTTTTATATCTGGCCTAAAGTACTTGACAGAATCCAAGTATGAAAGGTATATACGTCGCTGATTAGGAAACTGACACTCTGAGCCAAATTCCTGAACAAACATTCCAAAGAGACAGACTTCTACACCTTCAATCTTCTGAAACAATAATACAGCCTGAAGAGTGGTAGAATGCATGTCTCATTAGAAGTCAATATCCCCCATTCTGATATAGAACATGAACAAAGAAAATTTTTTCCAATGTATTTATTATTTGTGTTTTCCATCTTAATTGATCAAGTCATTAAAAATGATCACTTTTCATATGATTTACGTAGTAAGGCAAATAGTACAACCAAAACAGTGGGTAAAATAACCTTTGATTTATATGGAAACTCTGCAGGATAGTTCTCCTCCCGAAATATCTCCAAGAAACGCAGTTTAACTTCCAATTTCTTGTCAACTGATGAAACCACTCTGACAACAAGGGTCTCTGCACCAGGAACCTAAAATTGTAGACCACTTCCATTTTAGTTTCTCTGTTGTGATCAACCCCGCCCTACCTTTGTTTCTATATTTCACTTATGTGCACAAAAATTGTCATGTTTCCATTTAGAAGCAAACTAGATTTCTCCCTTCCCAGCCTCCCAATGAGGATGCAATATTTATGTTCATCATAAAAACCCATGGTTTGTTGCCTACCCTATGGAGGGCACAAATGTGCTGGTTATTTTGATCAACTTTCATTACAATTTTCATGCATTAAATGGTTGTGCCTAACATAAACCTTACCACTTACTTTTTCCCAGGCTTTACATTTTTGATGTAAACATGAAAGCAATCAATGAGTGATACAAAACTTCCGTCAACAACATAACCTGCTCGACTAAGGTTTCACAGCAACAATGATGACAATCATTTATGCTACAAAACACAAAGAAACCAAAAACCAAACATTCATGTCACATTAAACGTATCACCTCTTCGAAGAGTTTTCCTTGCATTCTTGCCCTTTCTTGTCTCTCTTGCTTAAGTTTCCTCTCAAGTCGTTGCTCAATGTGATCACTGAGAAGTGTCCTTGGCAAATCTTTGGCACACAAAACTGCATTTTGAGGTAATGGCTTACGCTCACCTTTACCTATCTCCCGAATATAGCAATATGGGCAAGTATATTCAGCTTTCCCTCCATCATTCCTTCTACCATTAAATAAGGCACATACTTGATGTTGCCAACTTTCACATCCATCACATTGAACCCACTGAAAAGTAAAATAAAATCATGATAAGATAACAAAATTTTCACGCATTTAATTACTAGATGATCATTCACATATATTTAAAAAACTTTACTGCTTCGTAAGTCACTTCATCATTCTTCTTCTTTTCCAGTTTTGCCTTGGAAATGGTCAGTCCCTCAGCGTCAATTGTGTCACCACGAGCTTCATTGTAACAAAGACTACAAAAATAGTACCTAGCCTCAGCTGTCCCTGTGGTATAGTATATTGCATTCCTTTTAATACGAGCACCACAGGGTGAACAATAGATTGGAGGGGGTTCAAAAGGCAGATTCTCTACACCACAAAGTTGACATGAATTTTCATTCTCAGTTACAGACATGGCTTGGTTTCTCCCTGCTTTCGCTTTACTCTGTAACAATGAAAAAAAAAAACAAATAAGTAGTTGGTTTCCGAACACGAACACTGAATGAAGTGTGTAGATGTAAAATAATTATAGTTCAACATAATTGTAATAACCTGGCCAACCCACTGCCTCAAACTTCTTATATGCTCTCTTACTTGCTCTGGAGTGAACAATTCTGTCAATGCCACACCTTTTATTTTAGACTTCCCCGACTTCAACGTAGAGAGAGGATTAGTGGGTAGGGCCGTAGATTTTTCATGTGGCAATTCTTGTTTCAATTGATCAATGTCCTTATTAATGACCACATTGTCACACTTAGGGAGTTCACTCTGTACAATATGGTCTATGAATGGATTCCCCGACTTCGATGTAGAAAGAGGATCAGTGGGCAGGGCCGCAGATTTTTCCTGTGGTAATTCTTGTTTCAAGTGATCAATTTCCTTATTAATGACCACATTGTCACACTTAGAGAGTTCATTCTGTATAATACAGCCCATGGATGGCTTCCCTGACTTCGATGCCGAGAGAGGATCAATTGGCAGGACCGTAGATTGTAACTGTGGCAATTTTTGTTTCAACTGATCAATTTCCTTCTTCATGACCACATTGCCACACTTAGATAGTTCATTCTGTATAATACAGTCCATGGATGGCTTTTCAGCATGAACAACTTCCAAATTATTCTTTTTGGCTTCAAAAAGCTTGGGAGATTTCACTTGCTCAAAGTTGGCAGATACATGTTTTACTTTTGATTCAAAAGGCATACATTTCAGGACTGGAGCTTCAAGCTTTCTACCAATATGAGATTGTGCCTCCACAAAATAAGGTGCCTTAACAGGCCCAACTCGTGCGGAAGGTTTTTCAGTCAATGATGTAAAAGATGGGTATGAATGATTTGCCTTCATGTGTTTGGCAGCAGATTGCACATCTTCAACTGGGAGTTCAAGCTTTCTGCCAATATGAGGTCGTTCCTCCATAGAATAAGTTGCCTTAATGGGACCAACAGATGTAGAAGGCTTTTCATTTGGTGGAAGAGAAGGGAATGAATGATCTACCTTCATACGTTTGTCAGCAGGTTGCACATCCTCAACAGGGGCTTCAAGCTTTCTACCATTATGAGGTTGTGCCTCCATTGAATAAGGCGCCTTAACAGGACCAACTAATGCTGAAACTATTTCAGACATTGGTGCAAAAGATGAGTGTGAATGATCTACCTCCATACATTTAGCAGAAGGTTGCATATCTTCAAATGCTCCAGTGGTAGACATATCATTCTTTAGTTGTATTTTAGAAACATCCTGTGCATCCACACTTTTCCAAGTGCCATTTTGATGAGTCGGAATGTTATTTGTTGGCACACTGATTTGTATTTTGTGATAAGCAGAAAGATACTGACGAACAAGGATACAAACTGAACAATTAGCCGAGATGCACCTTTGAAAATGATCAATCAGTTTTCTGGATTTACAACAACGAGGGTACAAGCAATTTTCATCTTCGCATTCCTTTATGTGAAAACATAACTTCCTTGCAATTGGACAATGAGCATCTGGGCATGTCCCTTCAGGATATGGACAAGAACGAGCATGATAGAGAAAAAGTAACCATCTTATCTGATTCCTACAGTCCTTGTCACATTTTTCATTGGCAATAGAAGCAATATTTTGGTTAGCTGCTTCTCTAAAAGGAGTGACAGCATCACCTTCCAGCAAGGATAATGGCTTCTGTGCTTCACCATCCCCTTTCATTCTTTGATGAATTTGCTCTCCAACATTCTGATTTATTTGTTGAAATCTTTTAGCTGATTGAGACTTCCACTGGCCTGGCAAAAGTATATTAGCTTGTGATCTTGAAGAGAATTTACTAAAAGTATTTTGGGATTCAACATCTCGTTGACAATGAGGCATGATTTGTTGCAGCTGCATTTGGTTAGGGACCTGTGGAAATGGAGAATGAAACTCCTGAAGGTTGGATGAACAATTAAGAAGCCGTGTGCCTTTAGTTGGATCTTCCGGACTGGCATTCTGCATCTGGAATTTGTTCTGCAGCTTGGTAATTTGACAATGCTCCGTATGAAGACAATTTCTACTGGAATCAATCCCATAATCAGTCATATCCTGATTATCAACTGGGGACAGCAGCTGTGACTGTCCCGGTGTATTGTAGTTCTTCACAAGCAAGGGATGTTGCTGATTATGTTGCTTTTGAGTTTGATGTTGCATAAATTGTGAGTTTGGTGGGTGCTGCTGAATTTTCTGTTCTTGAAACTGTTGCGTCTGTTCCTGGGATTGAGATATATGCCCTCTATTTAAATGAGAAATCTGAAAATTTGTTTCGACAGACACATCAACAATTTGGGTTCTCATTGGCACAGCTTGATGATGACTGAGGATTTGGCTATTCAATGTAGATCCAACTGGAGTAGCAGGCCCATACAAGCATTCTGTGGCAGACATGTTGCCATTATTCATTCCGTAAATATCACCTGACAGTGGGTTCATTGGTTGGGGTAAAACTGCAGCAGTGATAAAGAAAATGAACTTATAAAGCAGAGTATGAAACGATAAATAAGAATTGTTTATAACAGAAGTCAGGTTAATCAATGCAAATGGCAGGCAGATACCCTGCTGCATCATCTGATGCTCACATTGCTGGTCAAAATGCTCTGCTGGAAGGGCTTAGGAAAATTACCAAAGGATCCATTCATAACTTGCATCATCCTTCGGTATTTCTCCTAAGCCCTTGTAGCAGCATATTGACCATCAACAACATCTATACAAAATATTAAACAGCAAACAAAAAGTTTAATTTGTTACCTTCTGAGACGTTATAGGATCCACCATGTACACTGCTAAAGCCATTGGTAGTAGGAAGCAAGTATCCAGGATTAAGAGTACTTGGTGTGAGCATGTTCGTGTTAGTTAGAGAATTGTCTCCCAAAGTAGTAACATTCACATGAGCACTCTGACTTACACCAGGAGTAGGAATCATTGTTCCCATATGTGAGGATGAATTCATATGATGAGAAGCCTGCTGCCTTTGAAGATGGTTATTGGAGTTTATACGTCTGACAATATTTTGTAAGCGATGCTCCAGTGTTATCTCATTCATATACTCTTCCTGGCGGTTGGACTAAATAAGTACCGGGACAAGGTTTTTGAAACACAGAAAGGAATATACAGTGAAAGAACACTATACCTTAGAAGATGCATCTCTCAAAAGTCTTTCTTCCAGCCTTCTTACTATATCTGGCAGCTTTTGGTGCAATTCAGGTGACATGTATTTTTTAAGAAAAATCTGAGAGCTGGAGAAAATTGCCAAACATAATAATTAAAACTAGTTTCTGAACATCTAAAAGGGGAAAAGAATCAACAGAAAATGGAAAAAATATAACTGCCTATAAAAAGACATCAAGAAAAAACAAAGTAATGGTTAAACCAAGTATTATTTGGTATCCTTCCCTAACAGGTTGAAGGCAATCTAAAATTACATTGTACCAAAGCTAAATTTGTGGGTTCAAATCTTCTTGAGGTATATTTTAGGAATGAAAATTAATTTGCCACATGTTTTCCTCCAATGGATGTTTGCCCCATGATTGTCCACTCGCTAAGCCTTGCAGGAGGTGTTAAGTAAATGTTATTTGGTTTCACATCCTAACAGGTTGAGCTTTTAAACCAGAAAGCTAAACCATCGAAATTTAAAGTCCTTCTCCTCTTCTTTTTTTATCAACCCCCAGTCATTCTACTCCTCTTTGGTTCGGTTATAAACCATTTCCATAACAGTTTTGAATGTATATCATGTGTCTTTTTAAGTATAGCATTAACAGACTATCAGTAACAGCCATGGTATTCTAGACATATCTCAATTGTTTTCCATAACTTTATGCCAAGATCAGCCACACACGGATTTAATAAATTTTCCACCAGCTCAACTTCTGATTATCTAGCTCAAAAAAAATACAAGATTGTATGGAAAAGATTCAGCACAAACAGCATAAGTTTTTCCCAGAGGTAGTATTTATTAATAATAAGATCAGTGGAAGTCACAAAAAATACGATCCAAAACATTGCTTAAAAAGGTCCCCGCTCATTTAAAATACTTTAATCTTCTGACCAGGATAAATGTTCAAGTTCATGACTTGCTAGTTCATTTCGGTCTTTTGTTTTCCACAAATTTCACAGATTGAATTTACTACGTCAAAGAATTCAACTTAAAGCATATGCAAACTTACATTTTATCCTGAATACATCTCCTTGCCAAGTGGAGATCCGAATCCATATAGGAAGAACTCCAAAGCTTCCCTAGACTAGGCATTTGGTGGGAAAGAGGGATGTTATTCTGCTGAGAATAACCAGGTGCCTGCACATTCATTCTCTTCTCAGGAATTTCAGCAAATTGGTAGACCCTGGACATTCACAAAATTAACCAATTACTCACGTGAAACTACCGTTGACAACCAACAGCCATTAAAAGAAAAGAAAAAAATCTTCTCCTGAAAAAAATACGCCTTCCATACAACGACAATCGGCAGCAACGACACACAAAATAACAACAGAAGTAGAGGAAACCATGGGTTGATGGGTATTAAATAATTGTTGTAAATAGTGCCAAAGAATCAATCATTACTGCGAAGTAAACATATGGGTTCAGTAAGAAAAAGAAAAAAAAAACCCACCAATTGATGATCTCTGGAATCGGTCAAAGCCGTCAAATTTTCAAGCCCCGTCAAAATTGGTGATCAACAATCGCAAACATTTCAGAAATAGACCCATACATAATATTATTCAGAACATAGTCCAAAAATCATTAAAACAAAATATGGGTTCCATCACCAAAAAAAAAAAAAAAAAACAGAGAGTAAAAAAAAACGCCACACACTATAGAGGTCACACCAATTGGTGAACTCTGGAATCGATTAAAGCCGTCAAATTTTCAAGTCCAATCGCAATTGGTGATCAACAATCGCAAAGCTTATATAAACAAACACATGCATATCCATATTATTCAGAACATAGTCCGACACGAAAAAAAGAAGAAGATCAGAATATGGGTTCAAACATCAAACACAATCAAGTCCAATCAATTGGTGTGAACTCTGGAATTGGTCAAAGAAATCAAATTATCAAACCCATTGCAACCGGTGATCAACACATTCATCGGAACATGTATACATGTTACTCAGAACAAGAGTAAATACGGTTCCTTCCCTGCCCGAATCTTGCCAGACTTTCGTTATGATGATGATTTCATGAGACTAGTTGGCAGGAAATCAGAACGTCACCTCTTCCTGTCCACGCCTTCGCCGGCAGCGGCGTCGATGGCTGTGGTGCTCGCCGGGTATTGACGGGGGGGAGAGGCGTTAATTTTGGGGGTTACTAAGCCCTTTCATTGTTATTTTTGTAATTATAACACCCGAGGACTTTATTATTATTATTTTTTTTTTAAAGCGAAGGGAGAGAACTTAGTTTTTTTTTTTTGTTTTGCGATTGTGTTTTACATAGACACGTGGGAGGGAACATATATCATCTATTAGGATATTCACTAGATAAATTATGGGTACTGCTAAATAAATAAGTAAGCCGAGAAGTCGTGATCGTATTTGAGTCGAATTTTCGACTTGATGTCAAATGAGTTTTTAAATATATATATATATATATATATTTAAAATATACTTAAATATTTTTTATTTTTAGAAACTCGAAATTAACTCTTTTCAAAGCTTGAAACTTGATTATTTGTAAATTCAAAACTAGCTTGTCGGGAGTTCGAAATCAGCTCAATCATAAAGACGAAAGTAGCTCGTCGGGGAGGAAAATATATAGTTATAGATTTTAAATTTAATAAAAATAATCTATCAATATATTTATGTAAACTATCTCAATAAGAAAAGACCTTTTTAACTTTCAACCATGTTTCAATTTTTTTTACAAAATACTTAAGATATCATTCAATAGTATATATTTCTAAAAAAAATAAAATGCTTAAAATTAAAAACCCAAAATTGAAAGAAACCATCAAAAATCGATATTTTATAGCCTTCATCGATATTTAGATAGCTTTTATTGAGCCTTCATCACGAGGAAAAAATTAACCGATATCATCCATTGTGAGATAGATTAAATAAAAATAAATAAATTTTGTAAAAGAAATAAATATATTCTAGTATTCTTGTTAGATTCAATAGAAAAAAATTTAAACTAATCATCCCAATGAATAAAGTTTATTGGTGTATTTTAATAACTACTAAGGCCATAGCAACTAATAGAAGTAGATATTAAAATTTTAAACATACCTTATATTTGAATATGAGATGCAAAAGCACGCCAATAGATATTAAAGAATTCTATTTCACTTTTAGATCTAAAAAATTGAATACAAAATTAGGATAAAGTCGTACTTCAACTTACTACATAAATAATATTACAACATCAAAATATAAAAAAAATCTAAAAACACATTCATGCTAGGACAAATAAGAAGTGACAAATTGCTAATCAGAGCACGGCAAGAACCGAGAGCCCCTTGTCATTGCTTTGTTTTGAGCTGAGCCAAGGAGAAGTGTTGAAGTTCAAATTTCTTTGTCTTGATCTAGGAGAGGAGAACTTGTCATCTTGGATGCAATCTGGAAGCCATGCCTCATCAAAAGTTCATGCCTTTTTGGATGGCCGCCTAACTACTGCTGTCGCCTGAAAGTTTGTTGTCAAGCCTTTGTTCAGAAATCATTGGAGCCAAGAGGAGGAAGTTGGTGCTTTCCCCGATTTATTATTGCTTTCTTGTCATGGCCTCCATATTGCCTCAGCCCAACGATCAATTGCTGCTGCGAAGTTTATCTCACCATCACGTTCTTGCCAAAGTATGCCTTCACTGAAGGAAGGAGGGGAGCATTACCATTTTAGCACTACCAAGCTTAGCTGAGAAATTGACATAACCCAAACTCTATTGTTCATTGCGATCTTCGTTAGAGTTTGAAGTCGATTCTTGACAGGAGGAGGAGCATGATGGTTCTTACATGCAAATTGTACTGGACTTACCCAAGTACTATCAGTAATGGGATATATCACTCTGATATCCAACCACTTAATAATTTCTTTCTTGACCAATTCTTTCATGTTGGGGTTGAGCCAGCGTTGTGCTCTCAAGTTGGACTACATCCATCCACTAAGTTGATCCTATGCATACAAAAGGATGGATCGATGCCTTTTATGTTTGCTATAGTCCAAACAAAAGCTGACTTGTGATCTTTTAGTATTCTAATAAGCTTCTCTTCTCGCAACATAGTTATTTCCGAAGAAATAATAATAGGACAAGTGTCATTAGGCCCTAAAAAGTATATTTGAGATGTTTTGGAAGTTGTTCTAGCTCCAAAATAGGTGGTACTTCAACTGATGGCAACAATCTGTGGAATGGTAGATCTAAGGTTTCTACAACTCTGAACTCGTAGACAAGATTGGTTGTGAATCTAATATTTTAACCATTTATTTCACATCAACATCTTTTTCACAAAGAGAATTTATAGCCTTATGTAAAGAATCACTCAATTGATCCCTTTTGTTCATTATTTTATCAAATAGTTCAATTTTAGAACAACCATATGTTGCATCTGGGCTATTCATAGATTTAAAAATGTTGTATGTGACATATTCGTTGTTTACCCTAAGTGTAAATTTTCCATCGGCTACGTTGACTAGTGTTCTCTCAGTTGCCAAGAACCCTCTCCCGATGATGAGTGGTTAATTATCATTCCTTCGTTCCATTTCATGCACCACAAAATCTAAAGGAAAGATAAACTTCTCAACATTTATTAAAACATCTTCTATAACTCCTTTAGGATATACCAATGACCGGTTAGCCAACTGGAGTGTGATGTTAGTAGGAGCAATGTCCTGGATCCCTAACCTTTTGAAAACGGAAAAGGCATAAGATCAATGCTATAGCCTAAGTAACATAAATCATTACAATGAACATCTCCTCCAATTGAACATGAAATCACAAATTTGCCCAGGTCTTTCATCTTAGGAGGTAGTTTTCTTTGGAGGACAATATTACATTCCTCTGTCATGGCTTCAACTTCATTGTCATCTATTCTTCTCTTCTTTGTTAGAATATCCATTAAGTATTTTACATAACTAAGTATCTGTTCAAGTGTCGTGCATGCTCACAGCATCTGGCCTTGATGTGAGGTTGGCGTGCGGGAAGTAGGGAAGCGTTCAGGCGGTGCTTTTGGCCAGACATCACGTGCCTTGGTGCAAAAATAAAATTCACCTTGAATAGTTGCTGTAATACACGAGCTTTAAGCTCCCCATTTGGATTGCTAGGGAAGGGGAGCAGTTAGGGAAGAATATGATCTAGTTTTATGTTGAAGAAAAAGACTACCTGGTTTGGTTGTGCCAAAGATGATGTGAGGAGAAGAGAAAAGCGTGGGGAAGAAGGAGAAACTTATAATTTCAGAATAACCTGAGAGCTCGTAATCTCATAATGACCTGAGAGCCGTAATCTCAGAATGACCTGGGAGCCCGTAATCTCAGAATGACCTGGGAGCTCGTAATCTCAGAATGACCTGAGAGCCTGTAGTCTCAGAATGACCTAAGAGCCCGTAATCTCAGAATGACTTGAGAGTCTGTAATCTCAGAATGACCTGAGAACCCGTAATCTCAAAATGACCTGAGAGCCCGTAGAACTACATTGAGCTTGATCCTGACTTGGGTATGTAGGCCAATCAAGATTGTTTGATTTCAGCTCATCTAAGGAGGAATAAAAGTATGGTTTGAGGTTCTTTTACAAACTCAAGTTTGGTGAAGGGATATTGAGTGGGCTTCTTTTTTTTATTATTCTCTTGTGTTATAAATGTGGTTATGGGAAATGGTCCAAGACTGTGGGATGATTATTTTAATGAGTTAGACTTATTTACTTTAATAGAAATTATGTAGCATTTAAGTAACACCGGGTCCTGTTAGGGCAGGTCAGTTAGTTATATTTTTTAGTAACACCTTGCCAGCAAGGCCCACAATATTGTGAAAAATAACGTTACATTTAGTGCTTATGAGCCTATGACGAGCTCTTCATATGTTGGAAGGGTGGCCACCCATCCAGCTACAATCCCATGTATGCGCACACACGCTACGTGGCCTAGGGGTTGTAGTTATCGATATTTGTCATTGACTCATCCTTTCGCTATCACAAGTGTGTAATGAGTCGTCTTGCGCCATTGCGCCCTGTCACCCCTTTCGTCATGGGGGCAGGTGTTCAAATTTATGGGTGCCGCCTTGCGACATAGACTCCAAATTTTGCGAGTGCTGCCTCATGTCGTGGGTGCTGCCTCGTGACAGAGATTCCCAATTTCTGGGTGCTCCATCGTGTCATAGACTCCCAAGGGTGCTACCTCATGATAGAGACTCCCAATTTCACGGGAGCTACCTCGTGCGAGAGACTCCCAATTTGTGTTTTAAGTAATTTTAAAAGTGCAGCCCTGTGTCGGGCTGAGTCAATTCCTTGACCCCGCTTGCACTCGGTGCATGGTGGTCGAATCTGGCCTCAGGCTAACCAGGACTGTCAAAAGGGAATATATAACATTTCAAACAATTATATGGACCTGGATAGTTCACAAATGGACTCGCAATAGCGACCAACGATCCTAATCTGAACGAGAAAAAAAAATTATATATAAGTATAATTTTATCCGAGTAGATATGCATTGAACTATATGGCCCAAGTCTATCAACACCAAACACACAGCATTCACCAATCTCAAACATTAAATTCTTAATCTTTACAACAAGTCTAGTGGGGTACTTAATTATTTATGTGACGTAATCATTTAAAATGTACTTTACATGTTCAAATTAATTCTTTACATCACGATTTACATTTAACTAATGTTAAATAATGATTAGCGTATAACCAAATATTTAATTGATAATTAGTTAAGTCATCCCACTACATTATTTAAGATTATTTGTGTTATCCAATTCTATGATACTTTTAATTTATTCAAATCATTCAAATCAATAAAGGTTCGAACTTTATTAATTTTACTGTATCGTTTAAGTTCCATACTTATGGCCTATTCTCTACCTTACTAACTCATTATTACAATAATTAATTTTATTTACCTTATATTAAATCTAATATGATAAAGGTGAAATCTTTATTCCGTTAATCACCTATAACCATCCAACTTAACTTAATAATTTATAGTACACGAATTAATTATCACCAATTAATTACTCCAGTGATTATATTACTCATGAAATTTTCAATTTTTTATTTAACCCAATAATTATGTGAATTACCTATATAACTTAGCAATTATTATTCATACTGACTCAACCCTAAATCACTAAGTTACTTGTTAATAATCATGCAACTTAAACCCCACTACGACCAGTAATAATAGATAATATGACATTCCCCAAACAAAAAAAGAAACCAGCAACCTCAGACGTGACCATCATACTATACAAAAAGGACGATCAACCACAAACCAACAGTGTAATTCACGACGCCCTTATCAACACGAGCGGCAGCAACCAAAACACATCAATACACACTCAACGACACAACCAAACAACTCCAAAAAACTCACATCAATTCATACCACAAAAGTCGACAAGAATCCCATGCATAAGACGCTGGGATCCTGCAATTCAGCTAGGTGTCTCCAACAAAAACCAGGTGTTGCTACATGCACGACCTGATTTGGAAGCCGCCGACTGAACCACATGCCTACTTGACAAGGCACCGTAGAAAACACTCCAAAACACAAGCCGAGAGCAAGGAAAAATAGAGGAGACGGGAAGGAGATGGTAGCGATCAGGCCAGCATGCAACCTTTTCCCACAAAGACGTGGAAAACAAAGAAGATGCGAAGAACGTCATCGACCCTACATCCTTACCAGCAAAACCATGCATGCAAGAGTCCTAATGGAAAAGAAATAAGAAGAGGGGTACTCACGCAGCAATGAGGAGGCTGCCTGGGATAGAGAGGAGACAAGAAGGAGCGGACGACTACGGAAATGGATTTTCCCCAATCTCCACAACTATATATATACAACTCGACGAGTACCTCAATTAAATTCTCACACCCTACCGCCCATTCATGAATAAGTATCACTTGGCTAAAGTTCGTCCTCCCTTTTCCTCCCATTCATCAGGTCATCACCCCCTAAAGTTCGTCCTCCCTTTTCCTCCCACTCACCAAGTCGTCACCCACCAAAGACCGGGGGGTTTTGGCCTTAGGTCGAACCATGACCGGTTGATTAATGATAATAATAATCTTGATGACCAATCATATCGATTCACTTGTATTAATTCCACAAAATAGTATTTAGTACTAGTTTTGAGTCTTACAAAAATCATAATTCAAATAACAAATATTTTTTTCCACGGTTTTTACAATCTCCCCAACTTAGAAATTTTCGTCCCTAAAAATATTACAATGGGCAACCATGCTACCACCCTATAAGAATATTATACCCCGAATAGGCTAGGGTTATTTTTTGCCATTTCTTGCTCAGTCTCCCAGGTAGCTTTTTCTGATCCCTAATTTCTCCACAGTACCTTTATCATTTTCCTTGTTCCTGAATGTCTTTATTTCTCTTTCCAAGATGCGAATTGGCTTTTCCTCGTAGGTTAAATCCGATTGTAGCTCTAAGTCTTCGAAATTTGTGATTATATGATTATCATCTCATACATATTTCTATAGCATTGACACATGGAAAACATTGTGTACTTCGACTGGGCTTGGTGGTAATGCTAATCTATATGCTCGAGTTCCAACTCGATCCAAGATTGGAAACGGTCCTACAAATCTCGGTTTCAACTTCCCTGACGTCCGAAACCTGATCACCCCCTTTGTGGGAGATGCCTTTAGGTACATGAACTCCCTAACTTGGAACTCTATGTCCTTCCTCTATCAGCATAACTCTTCTACCAATCCTGAGCTGCCTTAAGCTTTAGCTGAATGAGTTTCACTTTTTTAGCTGCTTCCCTCACCATCTCTGGCCCGACTATAACGGCTTTGGTAGACTCCAACCAGCATAATGGTGATCAACAGGGCCTACCTTATAAGGCTTCAAATGGTGCCATACCTAACTGGCTTGGTAAGAGTTATTGTAGGTGAATTTGGCCAAGGCTAAGTGTTTCTCCCAATCACCTCCTTTAAGGATGCAATCTCAATAATTCTTCCAAGGTTTGAATGGTCCGTTCACTCTGACCATCAGTTTGGGGATGATATGTTGTACTTAGCTTGATTTGGGACCCCATAGCTTCTTGGAAAGCTTCCCAGAAATGTGAGGTGAATAGGGGATCTCAGTCAGAGACTATCTCCTTTGGAATCTTATGCAGCTTGACAATGTTATTGACATATAATTCTGCTAGGTATTCTGCCGTCCTCATCAATTTCGTGGGAATGAAGTGAGCTGCCTTAGTCAGTCGGTCTACCACCGCCCATATGGAGTCATGCTTCTTCAGAATCCTTGGGAGTTTTGAAATAAAATCACAAGTGTCACACTCCCATTTCTAGGTAGGTATTTCTAAAGGTTGTAATAATCCACTGGGTAGTTGATGTTGAGCTTTGACCAGTTGGCAAGTCTGACATTTCGAGACAAAATCCACCACATCCCTCTTCATCCCAATCGACGTAGGTTCGCTTTAAGTCTTGATACATTTTTGTCACTCCAGGATGTATTGAGAACTTTGAGTGATGAGCCTCTTTTAGGATATCCCGCCTTAGTGCCTCACCCTTAGGTACACATGTAACGACCTGCCATTTTTCACAATATTGTGGGCCTTGTTGGACCAACCCTGTAATGACTAGCCCTAATCGGACCCTGTAACGACCACCCCTGTAACGACCAACCCTTTAACGAACCAACCCTGTAACGACCAGCCCTAATCGGATCGGGTGTTACTTAAAATGTTACATGAATAGTATTAAAGCAAATAATTCTAGCATTCCTAACTTATCAAAAGAACTTATGTTTCCTATGACAATGTTTGAAATAATTATCCCACAGTCTTGAGCCGTTTCCCATAGCCACATTTATAACACAAGAAAAATAAAAAGGGAAGTCTGCTTATTATCTGTTTGCCACCTGAGCTGGTAGAAGAACTACCCAGTCGTCTCTTAGTCTTTAGTTCCACTTGCTAACTTGCGGAGGCAATTCCATTAGTTGGCTGATGGGTTAGTACACCATGTCCATCTATTGGCTGATGGGTCAGTCCATCATGTCCATTATCGGCTAGCAAGTCCAATCCACCAAGTCCGTTATCAGCTGGTGAGTTCAATCTACAATGTCCGTAATTTCCTAGCGAGTCCAATCCGCCATGTCAAATTTATTGGCTGATGGGTTAGTCCACCATGTCCATTACTGGCTGGCGAGTCCAATCCGCCATGTATGTTATCGGCTGGTGAGTCCAATCCACCATGTCCGTAATTGGTTGGCGAGTCTAATCCGCCATGACCAATTTATTGGCTGATGGGTCAGTCCATCATGTCCATTACCGGTTGGTAAGTTCAAAAAGCCATGTCCGTTATCGGTTGGTGAGTCCAATCCACCATGCCCATAATTTGCTGGCAAGTCCAATCCGTCATGTCCAATTTATTATATTATGGGCTGTCAAGTCTATTCTGACATATCCATTATTAGATTATAAAGGGCGCAGCCCGTGTCGGACTAAGTCAATTCCTTGACCCCGATTGCACTCGGTGCATGGTAGTCGAATCTGTGTTCAGGCTGACCAGGTTGTCCACAAAGGAAAATACAACATTTTAAATAATTATACGGACCTGGTTAGCTTGTACGTAATCCCGCAATTGTGACCATGATCTTAATCTGACGAGAACATAAAATTATATATAAGTATAATTTTATTCGCGTAGAAAATGCATGCAACTAAATGATTAATATATCTATTAAATTTTGACAATATATAATATGCCACATTAAATAATTTATTTATGAACCGGAATAATTATTATTATTTATATCATCCTAATTTAAGGATATCACTAATACAATTATTTGTAATTTATATAATTAAATAAGGTTCAACCCTTCCTTATTTAATTATGTTATTTTGTAATTTCTACACGGTGATATTTTATTAACACATTTTTCTACCTTACTAATTTGTTATTCAAATAATTGTTTTAATTACCAAATATTAATTTAACATGGTAAAAGTGACATCTTTATTTTATTTATCATTTATAACTATACAATTTAATTTAATCGCTAGTAATAAGTATATTAATTCTTGACCGTTTATCATGACTGTATTTTATTATTTATAGCAATTTCGTATAATATTTTATTATTTTAGCCACTTAATTCGTACCCCATTAGATTAATTATTTTTAAAGATTTATTACGAGTTGATATTATTATTTTTAACTCAAACCGTATCTAGTCAACCCGTATTTACAAGTTTGCCATCTTCTTCTTCCCCGACGTTCTTCTCTTCTCCACACCTTCATTTTGGCACCAAAACCAGTATTGTCATCTTCTCCTTCAATCCAAAATCAGACCACAACTCATATCTACCCCAACAATCCAATTGGAACCCCAAAGATCCAATGTAACACCCCAAATCCAGTTCACTCTCTTGAACTGAACCGAAATGTTACGGGCCCCGGTTAGGTCGGCTAACCCGAACCTAACTCGTATGGATCCAATCTCGGTGTCTTAAGAAGAAGATATGACTTGTCATACATGCATGAATGCATATAACCCTAACAGGATACTACATGAATGACATGACACTCAATTCATACGAAAACCACGATTTCAATAAATTCAATAAAATTCTAGATTAAGACGGACAGAGTCTCCCTTGAAAGTGTAGTTAGGGCCACCCTGTCCAAATAATATAAGTA
>JAVDBV010024113.1:0-28126 GCA_032619315.1 Piper longum
ACTCTGGAGGACTTGTCATTTCTGATGACCCAAAACTTTGAGTCAGGCTATCACATCTCCCAACTCGCTTATCCTCTCCTAAAGGCTTCAAAATGTGGAAGCATCGTCTTCCTATCGTCAGTTTCTGGCCTCATCTCCATTAGCTCATTGACTGGTTCAGTCTATGGAGCTACCAAAGGTATGTCTACCTTCTCATCAACTTGTATTACTACGGTGCTATGTTAGACAGACTTTTTACCAATTGAGAGCGGTGTTATATAGTTCTAGCTTGATTAGACGAATTGCGGGTTGTTTGCATTTGAACATT
Source organism: Piper longum (assembly GCA_032619315.1). Lineage (NCBI taxonomy): Eukaryota > Viridiplantae > Streptophyta > Magnoliopsida > Piperales > Piperaceae > Piper > Piper longum. The sequence continues at coordinate 308 of JAVDBV010024113.1, forward strand.
TTGATCACTCAAACACGGTGACAAAGAGGATTGAAATGGAAAACAGGGGCCATAAATCAAGTTGTGAGAGACATGGCACGCGAGTGGGCGAAAGACCACATTCGGATCAATGCTGTTGCACCATGGCTCATTTGGACACCATTAACGGAGCCGGTAATTCTTAATTATTGCATTCTCCTTCGGAAAAAAATACTAGGTGCACTCCCGCTTGCAGGAATAGAATCCTTTCAAGAAGAAAAAATAGAAGAATTGCGAAAATTATTCTAATTTGAAGTCTAGTTTGAATCTCTCTTTAACGCATTTCTGATATCAAGTGCAAAAGAAGAAAAAGAGAAAGATCAGCCAAGAACCGGAGAGTACGATCCCAATTTTTTTTTGTTGGAAAAATCTAATGTTTTTCTTTTTGTATTCTTCCTCTCTTTCATACAAACGTCAAGGTTATTACACTCGTTTTTCCTTGTTTTCATCTGGTTTCTTCACTTAAGAGGATAGTCTTAGCTAACTTCATCTTTCCTATATTGATGTAGGCGATCAGGGCCAACAAAGAATTCTCTAGGGAGTGCCAAGAGCGAACTCCAATGAAGAGGTTTGGCGAAGCAAACGAGGTTTCATCTGTGGTTGCCTTTCTTTGCCTACCAGCTGCTTCATACATTACAGGCCAAATTATCACAGTTGATGGAGGATTGACCATCAATGGTGCCTAGAAATTAAAAAAGACGAGCACAAATAATACAAGTTACCAATGAGAAGTGGCCGTTTTCATTTAACAGGTACTTGTTTCAAGTGTAAACGAATAATGGAATAAATGTCCATTTTCAAGAACTCTGTTTTGTACTAAATAAATTTGTTACCATTCAAAATGTCTGGTGCTGCCATCCAAACATATTATGAACAACTCGTTTTTTCCAAGCAACAACTAGTTGTTGCATACAGTTAAGAAAAGAAGGCAAATTCAATTTCTAAGATGAAAGGATAGAAGCTATGCCATGAAATTTAAGTTCGTTTCATCGCAAGTCGAATAAATGAAGTTCTTGGGTAATGCTACATGATAATAAATGATGACTGATCAGATTAACTAAGATAAGTTCAGATATTATTCCATCAAGCCGAGTTCGTCATTTAGCATGTTTGCAGGGAACTGGATTCTGGTTCTTTAACTCATTTCCGGCAACAAGGAAAAATGCGGTGTGCCTGAAATTATATGGAGCAAGTACATGTTGGTAGTTGATTCACAAGAAAAGAAGTTAGCCCTGCAAGGTAAGATGGCCATGAGTACCTGAAGAAGTTCATCATCTTCACTTTTGAATCTGGGTCTATTTTTGAAGTGGTGTCTAATGCCAATTGCATATGATGTAGCCACCTATCTGCAGCTTGATGAGTAACTGGGAATGGTCTGTGGCGTCCTATCAATGCTGGATGTCCTGCATAAAACAGTTGGCATACAAAAAACAAATTAATAGAAAGAATTTTCCGCACCTCATTAATGTTTGCATTATCAAACAACTAAATTCTTTTGAAGGATTTTATGTTGGTTATTCGATTTCTCCACTGGATTCTCAAAAAATCCCCAATTTTGTTGTCAATTATCAAGGACCCAGAATATCAATCAACTACCAAATCAAACTAATAGAGTGGTTAGGTGTGAATAAAACCTTTCACCTTCAGAGTACATGCATGCCAAAAAATTGATAATGGAAATGCAAGTTCATGTGTGATTAGCTTCCAAAGCACAACCCCTTAAGGCAGCAAGCTCGGTTGGAATGTGCTTGTCATTGAAGAGGACAAAGAATACTCACATCAATCAGTATCCTTTTAATACTGTAAGGCTCTTCATCATCTTTTTGAACCAGCTGTAAGCATTGTCGAAGGTGATGTTAAGAAAATTTATAAATACATTTTGGTGATTTTCTCGTGTTCATCTACCTTTCTTCTATGGATAGACAAGGTGAGACAAAGATCTGATAATATTCACGATAACATTTTTACAAACACAACCAACATTTTCGCCCAATGTCTGCATCTTCTATGCGTGCATATAGCACTTATTGTATTTCACACTTCTAAAGAATTTAAAAAGATTAAACAGATGCTAACAAAGCCGATGGATACTATTGTACAAAATTTGATTATATATGAGGACTCCGTATTAGTTTCCATCTACCATGTTGGCTGATTCACATCTTACACATTAATAAGAAACTACATTGATGGGAAAAATCAAGTTCATCTGCAAATGCTTGTTTCTATTTCCGCTATAGACGCACCATTAAAAAAAATGGATGCATGATGACATATTGTGCATTTGGCCCTACATGAATGACATCAAACTTATCATCAGATCTGATCTGATTTATTTTGTACAAGTGTTTCTCCGCCTGACAATGAGAACTCTCAAGAATCTAGCGATAACTCTGTTACTTCACTCATTATGTTACAAATAAAATCTCAAGCACACCTTTACAGGAAACATTCTTGTGATATAGTGAATACTGAACAGGCTAGAATCTCCAATCAATTCATCAATCCAAATGAACCACTTTACACGTATCTGTTGAACATAAAAGCCATTTCCCCATCCATTCCCACCCGCACACACCAAGGCAGAGTATATAATCATAGGGCATATATATAGCCAACCATGTCTTAACCAAAATTGAAAAGAAATGCATCAACCAAAATTGGAAAAAAATGCATCCCCAGGAATAAAGCCTAGTCAACTATCCAAAAAAAAACAAAAACTGACCAGGCTGCATCTGAAGGATCTAGGATATGAGACCAAAACATAGAACCGAAGTAGACACACAGAAAAGCCCAATATCAAAAGGACAACCAAATCAAACTGATCAGCATATAAGATCTATTTTTTGTGAGATAAAGTCCCTATCCTTGTAAGACAACAACAATGGTGGACAATAACACAACACAACCAAGGATCCACCGATTTCCCTGAAAACAGGAAAATCAATGAACAGAAATAATTACATTCTTATCCATTCAAAGCATATAAGTTCTATCCATATCAAAATAACAATCAAATCAAACTGATCAGCATATGAATATAAGTTCTATCCATATCAAAATAACAATCAAACCAAACTGGTCAGCATATAAATTCTAACTCTAGTACAATATAAGTTCCAATCTGGTCAGCATATAAATTCTAACTCTAGTACAATATAAGTTCCAATCTTTGGAGGACAACAATAATGATGGGCAATAGCTCAACGACCAACTACAAAGGATCCATTACCTTCCCTTCCAAAAAAGCAAAAGCAATCAAAAGAACAAGCAGCTACATGATATATAATATTCCACACCTCTACGTTGAGAATAGAGGGGAGGCCCTCCCATCCTCTGAACAAAAAACTCATACTGGTTCTGAATAGCATCCTCCTTCGTAGAACTCGCAAAGATGGACCTGAACCATTCCTGCTCATCCTCATACACCCTGTCTCCGACCAAAATACAAACAAAACAAACATATCAAAACAATTACAACAACTTACACACACAGCAATTTCTCCACATTCCTGAGCTCATCAAACATCACACAGAAAGAAAAACTGAGCAAAGCAGAACACCTGGTGTAGAAATTGGTTGAAAGGTCAACGAAGGCCTGGAGGCCAAGGGTGTGGAAGAGATTGGTGTCGTCAATGGAGAAGGCGTCGGAGGTGGAAACGCCACTCCATACCGCCGCCTTGTCTTGCAAAGACTGCATCTTTCGCTTGCTCCTATGCACTAGAGAGTACCGGAGCAGAAAATGAAGGCTGGAAGTCGATTTGAGGAGATGGGTGTGGCCGACGTGGAGGGGGTAGTCGTGATTCGTCAAAGTAAAACCGATAACGTCAATTCTACCGGTAAATTTTAGAGTGTGAATTTACCATAATGGGTCAGTAATATTATTTTTAAATATAAATCATATTTACATAATTTTTTATATAATTTACAATTCAACTTAAAATACAATATAAACTCATTAATTAAATTATATACTTTTCTCCAATTATTCACAGACATCTAAACATAAAATATAAAGGACAGAAGATATTCACATTAGATTTATAACTTAAAAATCACTAATAAATGTAATTTTATTTATAATAGATTAACAACAGGGAAATATCATTCTTGTTGTCAATCTATTTTAAGAATATAAGTTTTATTCAACAGATTCACCAATTCTCCTAAACGTTGAAATATTTCATAAGTGATAGAGAACAAGTTCACATTGGAATGTTTGAAATGGATTCAACTCTTCTGCGTTAAATTGTGGAGGTCAGGGGCTAGCCTTTTCATACTTAGCTACTTGCTTGCCATTAGATATGCAACAATATGTATAAATTGGTACTGAAATAATATTCTTTGGCATTAGATTGCGCCACAATTTTTTATTTCAGTTTTATATTACTCCTATACCCATTCATGTAAATTGTTGTCGTTGTGTGTGTGTATATATATATATATATATATATATATTTATATTAGGTATTAGAATATAACATAATATACTTTACTTGTTTAATTAATTACCTGATTTAATATTTTTATCTATTTTAAAATTGTTAAATTCAAAATAAGGCCTGGTTGTAGATGATTTAATTTTTACACTTGACATAATAAAAAAGATAAATTTGTGGTTTAAATTTTTATTGTGTATAGGGAACCAATACCTTTGATAATAATCTATACATTTATAAATAGGAAAGAAAGTACAATATTATAAAATAATTAGGAATGGAAAATAAATGATAATCTTATAAAATAGTTAATTAGGGATAAAAAAATGACGGGTAATATATCTTCCATTTGACTGCTCATCAGAACCCTGAAACTGAGTCATGGATAATGGTTCCAACTTCCAAACCATATAAATAGTAAGTCTCAAATTTATTAAAGTAAATAAATTATCTCATAAAAACGAAATATAGATAGATTAAAGTGCATGCTGAAACTTTGCCTTTACAGGTGAAAGCCTCATGCTATTATTTCAAACATTGAAAACTTAATAAGTTTTTCATACAAACAAGCTGGTTGGAAGATTGAAGACACAATAAACATACATTCCCTTTTGCATTCAAACACTTACAGTGCAACACAAGGTTACTTGGAAAAGGGAAACACTTTGAACACACGTAATGCACAAATTAACTAAAGCCATGGAGTGTCAATAAGAGGAGTGACAACAGACTTGTCTGCAGATATTTGTCAACGGCTTCAAGGCCTCTGTCTCTGCCAAATCCACTCATCTTGTATCCACCAAATGGGCGGTCATCATCAGAAGCAAAATAACAGTTGATCCAAATAATTCCAGCTCTTATAGATCTTGATACCCTGTTGGCCACATTTATGTCCTTGGTCACAATTCCTGCTGCCAGGCCATAACTTGTGTTGTTTGCCTTCTCAATGGCTTCATCTACAGTTCTGCATTGAAGGATCCAGAAGTAAATAATACCACAATCAAATACACGCACCTAATTCATTACAACAAAACCGGGCTTAATGACCTTCAAATCAGTCTCAAACAACCTCTTCACAAATCAACTAATGGGTTTTTCAGTCAGTGAAGCACAGTGATTCCGAAATTAATATTGTTGATTGTTGATATAGATCTTACTCGAATTTGAAGAGAGACATTACAGGTCCGAAAATTTCTTCTCTTGCTATTAACATATCCTCCTGCAAGCCATCATAGAATTTTATGTCTAGTACACCTTTTGGATGATCAATTGAGAAGGAGAGTGCGAAAATTGAGAGGTATTTTTTTACCCTAACATCAGTGAAAATGGTGGGCTCAATGTAATAGCCTTTGTCGCCAAGAGTTTTACCCCCAGTCAGTAGTGTTGCTCCTTCTCTCTTGCCATGCTCAATGTAGGATAACACCTTCTCATACTGGGTTTTGTCAACCTAGATATTTTTACAAGCAAACAAACAGCATGTTCACAAAGCAAACGTTATAGCACAAGACAAATGCATGGCCTACCATTCTCATTGTACTCATTTGAAAACATTTTCAAAGATTAAATGTTCCAGGAACGAAAGAAAACTAATTATCTGCGGTCCTTGTTGAACAGAGGGATCAAATGGATCCCCAACCTTCCAGCTCTTAGCTTTCTCTGCAGATTTCTTCACAAACTCATCGTAGATCCCTTCCTGGACATATACACGAGAGCCGGCACTGCAAACTTCTCCCTAATAGACCATGCACATGCATAAAGCATTATAAGTTAATTTAATGTTTGCAATATAAGATTTCGACATCATTTTTATGGCTCCTCAGGAAAATTTTTGCTATGATTGTAAATAAATTAGTATGAGATGAGGATGATTATTATTATAAAATTTGAATGCTTATTCATTATATATATATACACCGGGACCAGAATATAAACATAATAAATGATTTAGTATAATTTAACAACATAGTTTATGAAGAATAATATACGTTAAATTAAATATTGATGAGCAATTATTAATTCACTAAGTAAGATACTTATCAAAATCCACTAAACGCATTAGCAGTTAACTCACATAACATTTAAAGTTTAAACGATTAATCTAAACAATGCTTCTTCACAATGGAGAGAAAATATTCCCTATGTAGTTTCACTTGGCATCGATTTCAGGTGACAATTTTGTCGAAAATCAGCAATACATCCAATTTTGTCCATAAAATTCATTTCGGCAATCCAGTGTATATTGTTAGGATATAAATCCCACATCAATAAGAATCATGGATAAATTTAAGCCTTCCCAAGATGACTAGTTATTTTGTGTTAAAGAGGCTCATGCTCTACATTTCAACTTGGTATCAAAGCCGGTTTCGATAATAAAACACTTTTCTATTAATTGATCATTCTCGAGGATAAAGTACTTCTAGTCTAATTAGAATGAAATAAGACTAGAAATCCATTTCTTAAAGAATACATTTTTTTTTTGAAAAAGTAAACACACTTACCCTACACAAAAGAAAAGTATCTATAAAAGATTCTGCATAGGTGGGCAACACCATATAAAAACCCAAAAGAATGCGCTCATTTACACTTCTGAGAGAAAAAAATATCTATAAATGATAGTGGACAACACCAAATAAAAACCCAAAAAAAGGCGCTAGCGATTGGTGTACGAGTAAGTCTGAAGGCTGCTACTTGTGAGGGAGTGTGTTAGAACATAAATCCCATATTAATAAAATTATGAATAAAGATTAATATGGATATGGAAAGGCAAATTTGGGTTAAGAGACGCATGCCCCACACTTCAACGAGATAATATACGGCAAAAACGTCAAACCACGTGATATATGCCAATCTCATCATTTTACAAGTTATGTGAGCGAAGGTCACCTTGTTGAAGAAGACAGCCAAGCGGGCAAGATCAACAGCGACATCAATATCAGCATCATCAAAGATAACCAACGGAGACTTGCCGCCTAATTCGAGGCGAGACTTGCTTCAAATTGCTGGTGGCGGCCGCTTGCATGATCAGCCGCCCGACTTGAGTTGATCCAGTGAAGCTAACCTGGAAACAGTACTTGCCTTAATCTTGTGACGGAAAATAAGATGTTTATATAATCTACACAAATAATTTAATTTTTTTTAATGATCTCACATATGAGGTCCATCGGTACAAAAATTAAAAAAGAAGATGTTGTTAAAACATATTTTTAAATTTTTAAAGATGCAATATCTTCATGATATTTTGAAATTAATTATTTATGAAAATTACTTGGATTATTAAAATAAAAGGGTTCGAAATATTAGATTGAGCTGAACATTTATAAGCATTGTTGTTATTTATTTCTATATTTATTTATATAGATTTTGAGTGGTTAGACCTCCTAAATTGCTCAAAATAAAAAGTGTATCTTATATGAAATAGATGGGATTATGTATATAAGAGTCTTTTTTAATTAATAATTGTAAGTGGTTATGTTAATGCCATCAAGTTATGCTTAAGTGGAAGTAGAAGCATTGGCTCTTTCACCTTGTCAATGTCCATATGTGAGCTAATGGCAGCACCAGCGGAGGTCCCAAAACCAGTTACCACATTTAGAACTCCATCTGGTGGTATCCCTGCCTGTCAAGTGTTTGAACAACAAATATCAAACAGCATAATTATCATAATATAACAGAGTATGTGATTGGTATGGTCCAAAAAATGTGGCCTCTGTTATTTTTCGATCAAGTGTAACTCACCAACTTGGCAAGATGGGCGTAGAAGAGGGCGGAGAGAGGGGTCTGCTCCGCGGGCTTAAATGTGGCCGACCACACCAATGGGCTCCTTCAATGTGTAAGACATCATCGGCCGTGCCATCTTCAACGTCTCGCCGTGGATCTTGCCGGCGGCGCCGGCGTAGTAGTGGAGGGTTTTGGCCGCAGAGGGGACGTCAAAAGCCTTGCCCCACTGGAAGAGCTTGCCGGCGTCCATGCTGTCTAGAGCAGCCAGCTCCTCAACATGCTCTTCTATTAGCTCCGCTAATTTCATCATAATACGACCTCTTTCCTATATGTAACTGCATGTAATTATTAAATTTATCGTAATACAATCTTCAACTAGAATTCATGCCAATATAAATAACAATATTTTGATGGTTGGATGTCGTTTCTTCATCCATCTAAGGGTAAAAAACTTGAATGTTTGTTTAGGTGAGAGCAGGTAGGACTTACATAGCCAGACATCCGAGCCATTTCCCATGATCAAACGCTTCTCTTGCTGCTCTAACAGCCAGATCCACATCTTCTTTGTCTCCCTCTGCAACTCGTGCTATCACCTCTCCATTTCTTTGGTCAATCGTTTCAAATGTCTTCCCTACAGATTAACGTGACAAAGTAGATCATAAGCATGTAAACAAGCACAAAGGAAGAACAGGGTAGATGAAAGAAAGTAAAAAAAAAAAAACCTGAAACGGAGTCCACAAATTGGCCATTGATGAAGAGCTTAGTGAACTTAATTTCCGGCAACTTGACATGCTCATTCGCAGTTTCGTCGTTCAGAGCAGCCATGGGTGGTGATGAGCTTTGATAGTTCGGAAAGACGGTGATCAGAAGGGAGCTCTGTTTGATCTTCTTTGATCCTATTTGCCTCTCTTATGTGTATATTTTATACAAGATGATCACAAGCTCATAACCTCTTAGACTCTGACTACAAACTAACAAAACAAACTTGATCACAATCTCATACTCTTATTTTTAACGAGGAGAACATCGATGTCAAGTGTCAACGCCAAACATTGAGGACGTGCCACGGTGCAAGTATGAATATTTATGTGAATAATGACTATAAATTAAGGGTATGAATATATATATGCTGAATAACGACATATTCTTTTAACGGGAAGATAAAAATTTGTTTGATTTTCAACTGCTTGTTAAAAATCATAGATCACTAAAATTCGAATACAAATTTATATCTCATGATCATTGATTAGTGCCCCAGAGTTATTCGATGCTTAGTTTGATAACATTTTAAATAAGAACAGTGAGCTACTGGGTTTGAGGAGGCGTCAAGCAAATATCAATGGGATAAACAACTCGTTTGCCTCCAGTATTTCATTGACAAACTCAAGATCATCTTTGATTGCAAAGAACAGGGCTCATATTGGTATATATTATTTCCAAATTATCAACGCAATTGAAGCATAATTTTACTCTTAGTTTACACAACAAAAAATACCCAATTTAGCACAAAGAGATGTTATTGTACATTAATGTATGGTAATGTTTTTTCTGGGCACTTGACCAACTCTAACATTCAACCTTCTCAACCAAACCGAGTGTAGAATCATGTGGAAGAGATCATATCTCTTTGCAGGTCTGTTAAACACAAAATGCCTCTGCACTTGCTTAACCCTCCGTTGCATCCTCAAATACTGCCTTGTGCCGATCTCATGTAGGATGTTCTTGAGGTTGGGAATGTCCTTCACTTGCACAGAAACTGAGAAGGATTTCCAATCCAAGACTTCACTGAAAGGGAGAACGTAGTGTTCTGATATAATCACTGGAACACACTCTGCATAAATAGCCTCCACAATCCTTGGGCTGGCAACTTCATATCCACTTGGGCAGAGGCAAAACCTGCTCTTCTTCATCATGCCTTTGTATGATATGTTCTGTGGAAGGTACTCGTAGACTTGCAGGTCTCGGTCTTTGTTTTTCCATTGCTTAAGGAGGACCTGCCGGATGTGCCCGTGGCACCCTCCAGCGAAGAACCCCAAGATCGAGCGGCGTGAAGGCGATGGCCCCCCAGTCAGACCCGTGATTTCACCGGTGACTAGATTGATTTCCGGAAGGGATGCATCTTTTGTTGGATTGAATCCTTCGGAAGTGTTGGCATTACACAGGACTCGGACCGAGTTTTTGTACAAGTAGGGAATGGCTTCGGTTGTAACAGGCCCCTGCACATGTTGTAGGCATTTATTCTAACCAATTAACTTAGTATCACAGCATTGCAAAAATGTATTTAGCTTCACAAATTTCACACTGAAGTTCTTCAAGTGTACATCAAATTTATACCATAAACCTCCGTAATCATCAATTATCAAATGGAACTAGTTCGTATGCTATCGAGTAAACGTCTGATGCTTAATCTTACCCAGTCGTGGCACGAGAGCATGAAATGATCAGCACCGAGGCTCCTGTTCCAATAGGTATACTTGCGGGCGACGGCGCCGATGTAATCGATGGCTGCCCGTCTGACCTCCGATGTGTCAAAGCTATTGTCAACGTAGAGGTGTCCAACCATCTTGGCCACACTGAAAGGTAGGAAGAACATGTGGGCTGTGTCGTGGTCGATTGTCCGAAATCGAGCTTCCAGTTCCATATCATGAATGAATCGGCCCTCGGTTGAGTATATGCTCTTGCATGGTCCATCATGGAACAAGGGTGGTTCTCCCTCTGGATAAACAAATATCTTGAACACTTTCTCCATCTCTAAGTAGCTCCTGATCAGTTAAAATTTCAGCCACTCGGTCAGAGATTAATACCTTCACCAATCTCTACAAAGATTAATACCTAGGATCGAGAGAGTTAGACCATGAAAAATTGGTCTTCGGTAGAAATTAACATTAAGATCATGGAGAGCTTCCTCGGGTTCTAATCAAAGTTTACATCTTTTTACTAATAAAATCGTAGTGGTGATCCCAATTTCGCAATTTTTAATGCCCCTCAATCAAATTTTAAAATGTCTAATCTAAATCTCAACACATGAATAATTCGACCGTCCTCTCAATGTACTGAAAAAAGTGACTAGAACAACTAGAAGTGCATAAAAAACTTATTCTACCAATCGATTAGAATAGAAGTTATCTACATGTAGAACATGTACACTAAACTAGACGACGATTTCGGACCTCAAATGTATGATCAATTACATGACTACCATTAAAAATAACTATCGTATATGACATTGAATTAACAACTACGTGCTGCCAACAGTTCTATATTTGTAGAACTTCTCATAAACAAAAAAGCTAGCCATAGAAGGATCAAAATAAACACCAATTACTGAAACAGAATTAGAGAAGAATACAGAATTGGAGAAACAAAATGGAAGAAGTGAATTAAAAAAACCTGTGGAAAACATGGGAATTACGGTAGATGGGGCCTATGGGAATATGATCTTGATCGTACAGTGGAGATGTTCGGCTGGAGCTGCGGGTGGCTTCTCTAATGGCAGCTCTTGCTCTTGCCAACCCTGCTTCAACCTTCTTAAGCTTGCTCTGTTCTTCCCTCTCAATTTCTGATCCATTATTAGCTACTACTTCATCTTCCTGATCTTTACTACCAATATATATGACGCTTTGCATGGGTACATAATTGGTATCCGAGAATTGAGCAGCTGTATTGGTCACCGAGCTTTGCTTGAAGAGCTTATCCTCATCATGAGCATACTCAGACCCCAATCTTTCTTCCTGCAAATTCAAAACGAAAGAATGCACAAAAAACCCACTTAGAAAAATGCCTTCCTTTGAACAAAATTAATCACTATTTGAAAATAGAAAAGAAGATTACTTGCTGTGGGAGTAACACTGTAGCGGCTGTATGCATGGGAAGAGAAGAAGAGTGGTTGGAGATGGTTGAAACAGAGAGAGCTTGCTTGTGGCTCTGCCCTGCTGTACCATACCGCTCAAACTGAGATGAAGAAGCTCCACGGCCACTCACAACCCCAGTTATGATCACTGGGATTAAAACCAGAGGGACCATGATCATCACAACTCTAAAAGTCGAAGAAGGTGGTGAAGAAGAAGAAGAAGAAGAAGACACGAATTGTTGTTTAAGAGATTTGGTCATTGTGCCAATGGCAAGTTGGTGCTGCTCAAGCTATTGGTAGACATTATAAGAAGTTGAGAGGGGGGAGATCAGAGAACAAATATCAATGGGAGATGATTCAGATATCAAATTGTCAAAGACTGTTTTAGAAATCTTGCAGCTAATTAGAAGAAAGTAGCAGATAAATCAAAGAGATGATGAAGGGTGGGGCCGGTGGCCATCTCAAATACGTCCAAGCGTATGCATGTCCTCGGTCACGTGTCGTTCGTGAAACCCTTTTTTCCATGCAAAAATCGATCCCATTATGCATTTTTTTTTCAAAGCTTGATATATACGTGTGTAAACACATAGCAATTTTATTCCTCTAAACCATCATTGTATTTAAGAAAACATGAATTGGTTTTTAATGGGCAGATCTTCAATTAATTTTCCCCTTGGTGGGAAGGACTTCAAATTTGTTTTTGAAGAAACACATGGATGGTAAATCTTGGTTTGTTTTGATCTTTGCTTTATAATCACTCAGTCACTGCACATTATAAATTATAAATTGCTGGTGAACAGTCAGAACAAGCTCTATATGAAGAAGAGATTGTTCCACTTCAATTATGTTCCTGTTACCACTCTAAATGATCATATTACCAACTTCAATCAGCTGGTAACTGATTTGATGAATCTGGACATGACTTTTGAAGACGAAGATCTGGCTCTCATGTTGTTGGGATCACTTCATTATGAATTTGAGTTTCTTGAAACTACTCTACTTCATGGGAAAGTTATCGTGTCTCTCAGTGAAGTAACTGCTGCCTTGTATATTTATGAATTGAGAAAGAAGGAAAAGAAAGAAAATACAAGTGCAGAAGTTGAAGCTCTTATTGTGGAGAGAGGCCGGTCGCAGAGCCAGAACAAAGGAAGAAGGGGAAGGTCCCTGCATTATTAGCACTTGATCCCCATTCTATTACAAGCTAAGCAAAACAAATGGTGAGTAAAAAGTTTAAAAAGGTTTTAATTAGGAGCTAACCCAGTCATGGCAGGAAAGCATGAAGTGATCAGCAACAAGGCTTCTATTCCAGAAATGGTAGTTGGGGAGTCGCTTATTGTGAGCTTAATCTTGCTTGTGTCAAAGGTGTTGTCTTCAGAGAGGACAACCATCTTGATCACACTAAAGGGAAGAAAATACATGTGAGTTGCATCAGGGTCCATGGTCTTGATCAGGTTTTCCCCAACTCTACGTCATAAATGAATCTGCCATCGGTGGAGTAGATGCTCTTGCAAGGTCCATCATGGTACAGAGGAGGCTCCTCCTCTCTCTACACAAATACCTTGAAAACTTTATCCATTTACATGTAGCTCCTTCACATAATTATCAAACGCCAATAAGTGATTGGTTAGTGTGGCAAGCAATGTGAACTTACCATTGTATTGAATATATTCCCATCTAAAGAAATTTTATGTGGTCACATAAGAAAATAAGCAGCGAGAGAGGGTTACCTGCTGGAATGTAGTCTTGATCTTGGAAAGGAGATGTCCTATTGGCAGACATTGCAGCTTCCCTTATTACCAAATCTAGCTCTGGCCAGGCCTAACTCCACCTTTCTCATCTTATTCACCATCCTAAGAGAAGTTTATGAGTTTTTGGTACTGCCCTTTGAAGTGTCTTTTTCATTTTCGTCAATATTTACCTCCACATTGCTAAAATCCATCTTCCCAGTACTGTCCAATTCTTCATATTTAGTGCTCATTTCCATGCTGGAGATTTTGATCATCAGGCCACCATCAGCTCCATGCTCCTGCTTCCCCTTATCCTACAATCAACACGTTAAGTTTAGTGAACTTTTCTTCAAATTAACAATTTAAAAAAAAACACTTGGTTTACCTGTTCTGGGAGTAGAGTTGTTTGTTTCTCAAGAGAAGAAGAATAATTAGAGAAGTCAGCAACAGTACTCATCACTGTTGCATGCATATTGAGAGATGAATTTTCCATGAGGGATCCATTATTGTTCCCAGAAAAGGGAGGAGAAGAAGTGGAAGAAGGTAATTGTGATTGTGATTGTGAGACTTCTCATTTTACCATTACTGATTTCTTCCAGAAAGTGATGATCCTTGTGATTATGAGCTTAATTTCTCTGCTATTGCTATAAAGAGAGAAGGAATTGTCTGATCAACTCATTTGGCAAGTCAGAGTACTCTTCCATGAATTTGTTCCTTGAGTTTAGTAAACAAACCATGCAAAGAGTACTGTAACTTCTCCTTCTCAAAGGTCCTTGTATTATACCATGTTCATCTTAATTAGTGCCCCATATAACATGGATGCAAACTTCCATGCAAAATATTCATATATTGCCCCCCATCTCTAATTAATTGATGATAATCTAAGGGATGCAACAAAAACTTAAAGCCAGACACTGTTTGGACAATAAATTTCTCGGATAATAAATTAAGGGAGTATGGAATGAGAATGGCGCGCCATTAGATTATGTAGTTGTATGGAAGTATATGATGAATATGTGAAAGCATGTGTATAGTTTTGACTTATAAAACCTGTACGTGTAATGGGCATCCAAGTTGCCACCTTGGAAGAATGGAAATTGGGCAAGAAGAGGATAAAAATTGAGCATAAATGATATATATCAGTTAATAATTACATGTTCAAGAAAAAACCATATTCATCTATATTGACCCACAAAAAAAAGTCACATTTAGTCTAATTTGTTTTGCTAATGATGAAGAGGCAGGGGGACATTATCTGCCATTTAACAAAAAAATATAAATAATTAATAGTTATTATATTATGATTTTTTGGTGGAAGATAAATATTCACATATATGAAAGAAATATTTTTATAAAAGGACATAAATATTATTCACGACTATCGACCTGAGTTGAGCACAAGTTATGAACCATTTATTGGTATATATGGGGTCTTATTGAATTCATTGTAGGAGCTTGAACTTGTCTGATATTTTGTTTGAAATAGTGTTCCTTCTACATTGATTAAATGAGGTGGTTAAAAGCAATATATACTCTTGCATACATTCATACTGATTCTATTACAAGATCCTTCAACATGTTTGAAACAGTGCCATCAAAAAGTTAATTGTATTCTACAGATCTTGTATTACAGGAATAGTGTTACATGCAAACAGCTCTTGCACTTCACAGGTCTTTGAATTTGAAAAGCTATCAAATTTATGTTTGTTCAAATGAATGATTGAGATTTCAAAAACAATGGACATCATTCTTTGATTGTTATGAATTTACAAGTCACTTGAACAACTAATGCTACTTACACCAAACCTTTTCTAGTTGTAGGTACAAATTTCTACAGAGCTATTATCGCACGAGGCAAAAATCTTGTTGCAGAAACGAAAAGATGGATGTTAGGACAAACCCTGTTGCCACTATTCAGAAAGCTTGTTGCCAAATATCTTGGAGAATACTCCCGCATAAGACTAATCAAATCTCCTGTTACCTCGGACTTTGCCCTCCATGCAATGTGTTCATCTGGCCTAACCAAAATAGCGCCCCTATCGGTTATCTGACACAAGTCCCACCAAGAGGGTGAAGCTGATAAACTCCTAGAAGCCATAACATTGATAACCTTGTGTATTGAGATTGATGCCAGTTTACTTTTCTCCATGTTTTATGTGAAGGATTCATTTGGCCACATAATGCAGGTTTTGGGCGAGGTGTTGAACCCTTTTGCTCTCTTGGCGCACGCTTCAGCGAGGCTAAATGATTCCTTCTTTGGTGCTATGATAAGAATAAATTCAAGCCTATCCAAGTTGACAAGGTTT
The DNA here is from genome assembly GCA_032619315.1 of Piper longum. Classification (NCBI taxonomy): domain Eukaryota; kingdom Viridiplantae; phylum Streptophyta; class Magnoliopsida; order Piperales; family Piperaceae; genus Piper; species Piper longum. The sequence goes on from JAVDBV010024113.1 coordinate 16,365, forward strand.
AAAGTGGAGAATACATCCTGCACAAACACTAATATTTAATACATGGAAGTGAGAAGTTTGTTAAACCAATGAAACAGTTCTTGAAGATAACATACTCTGTTCAGTATAATGTCCAAGACCATAATTTTCATGTGGCAATCGTGATCCAGGCTCTGAAGAGGGAACATAGTTGTTTCACTGACCAGTGGTAACATCTGGTGCATAATGTGACTCATTGGCATTTTCAGGAATAATAAAAGCTCCTTCCATGTACCTGATATTACATTAACAAGTTAATTGCTCAAACATCAGAGAGTAAAGTGCTAATAAACGCAGTAGGAAGCAGCTGATAGGGAAATTTTAGAACTAACTACCGTGTCTGTGGATGTTTAACAGAGAGATGGATATAGTATGGCTTCTGAATACTGACTATGAACTGATTCATAATGCGTAAAATGATATGAACCTGAAACCAAGATCTTCAGCTGGAAATTGCAACTGAAGGCTCTTCCCTTCATCAAAGGTAGCTCTTAACCTAGAAAGCCTAGCAGATCCATGTGGATTATATTCATTCAAAATAGATTCCCGTAGTTGGGCACCACCAATGGTGAAAATTCCTTCCAACACAGCTTTCTGTTGTTTTAAAGTTTAAATGGCACCAACCCCCATGCTAATCATCTTGTGCACTAGCAAATGATGAGAAGAAATAACATATCAGGTGATATTTTTTTAGTAAGGTAGACGGCAAGCTTAAGGACTAGAGCATATCATAATTATACATAAAAGTCACCTACAAGTAGAACACATGACTGACTGGAAGGCTATGTCTTTACAAGGCATGCACCAGTCTTTAATTCTGAACCGAAAAAAGTAAAAAAATATTCGTATCTTGGTTTCACATACCACTATTTGCAACAGATGGATCAAGGCAAAGAGCCGCTGGCACGGGCATGGCTGCTTAAAATTTTGAACATTAAAGCAGTGTTGAATACAGCAATCTAAACAATAAAATTTTGAACAGTTTATTATTCGCATAGGCACATATAGTTACCAGTTTACGCTCTCTCATATGTTTGAATAATAGAAGAAGTTTTCGCCTTAAGTAGGCAAGCAATTTTCCACGCCAAGTTGTGAGCATCCTGAATGCTAGTATTCATTCCTAACCATTGCCCCCATTACAAAACATATATCAGAAAGGAAAAATAAAATATGAACTATGCTTATACTCAATTTATCTGTGCATCTGTTATTTCATGCTCATACAGACAAAGTTCAGATGGTAAAAGCAATTTATTCATAAATACAGTTATTCATCACAATTTGTGTTTTCTTTTGAAAGATTAACCAATATATCACTTCATTCACATACCAAATCACCAACAAGCATAAATTGTATTACCACAAGATACAAAATGCTCAGCAACTTCTGAATGCATTATCCATGGTTTCACATCAATAACATTTATGTCCTCTAAATTTTGTCCAATCAGCTTGAGAATAACATCCTTGCATACCTAAATGTAAAGGATTTGGTACTAAGTTAAGTAGATACAATTTTTCAGCAAAAATATTTTCAAACGCACTGTTTATAAGTAACCTGTACCTCATAACTGAAATCCTCAATCCTTTACTGCGGAGGATAAAAGGGCATCTAGACCAAAGACAAGAGGTTCAGAGTTATTAAAAGAGCTATTTCATCACAATTAATCAATGCTCACTAAATAAGCTAGTAAGTGTAGTACATTGCACAGAGAGTTGCTATCCTAGTTTGGAACAATCTCTTATAATCACACAAAGTGCCAACAAATTTTCAAATGAAATCCCAAAATCTATATTCTACCTGCAAAATAAATTCACCTTGCTGGAGGTCATGAGCAAGAAGGACCCCTATAACATCAGGATTAAATATAAATAACATTCCTGAACGATCACGTATTAAACACTGCCCCAGATTTTTACTTCTGAATGGACAATAACAAGCTTCTGCAAGTCCCTTTCACCTTCCATACCTATGCCTATGAGTTTTCTCACTGTACTTCCAGCCCCATCTGACCCAACAAGAAAATTGCAGAGAATGTTTTTCACAACCTTTTTACCTTCTTTGAAGACAGCAACGCCAACATTTATTCCACTGAGGTTGGGTCAAACAGACACACGTTCATGGCACGTGAATATCCTTCTTCCTACTGTGTAATCAAGGTTGATTAACTTTGACCCATCACATCCACATACATGAAAATCTAAACCTTTAAGCTTCTTAAGAAGAAGCTGATTCAGTTTGTAGTGTGACCAAATTAGGGCTTGCCATCTGCTCTAAATCTGATAAAAAAGAAAACATAACTCACTGATCGAGAAACATGAAATAGAAACTAGAAACCAGTTGTAAGACATTCCTTTTCACCTATAAATTACTACCTTGAGGTTGCATGTGATCAACTGACCCAATAATAGATCCTCATAGGGAAGTACAAGAAAAGAATTTCCTCCAAAGGCCAACTGGAGGTTGTAACTGAAGAATATCCTCAGCCAATCCATCTAATTTTCGAAATATCTGCAAAAAATGAAATAATGACATATTTCATGAACCGATTGCAATAAACATAGAAAACCATAGATTAACTTAAAGAAAGAAGATAAATAAAACTGAACATTTGTGACCATCAATAAATGCATAAAATAAGGAAATCAAAGATTTCAAACAGAAAAGACAACCTAAGGACTGAATGAATCTGCACCCAAGTAAACCATCAATATAATTTACTAACAATCAGAAACCATTTGGTAAAAAAAAAAAAGAAGATGAAGAATGAGACCTCCATGGTTCGGTTGTTGATGAAGTGTGCCTGAGGGTGTTGAGAAAAATGCTTACTACTTTCCACAACTGCACAAATTATGCATACCAGTATGATGAAAAATTATTCAGATAAAAGATGCACAGAATCCAGAAGAACCAGATGCTATCACAAAATGTTAAACTTCCAAAATAGCTTGAGCTATTCATATAATAGCATCAAACAATTAAATATTAATCTTCTTGATAAAAAAAGAGCAATATTGCAATGTACAGAAAAAACCAACCTAATTTGATGTCCAAATTTTACTTGAAGATAAGAAAGCATTTAAAGTAAAGCTAAAAGACGCAACATGCTACATTCTCGGGAAAAATTAGCAAAAACAATTTTCCCCAACAGCTGCGTCAATGTCAGAATTGATAACCATCATACATTCAGGGAACAAGCAGGATGAAAATCCATACTCATGCTGAAATAACATTGAAAGTTCATATTTTCCAATTTGTACTTTCTTACCCTCAGATTCTATCATACCCATAAAAGAAGGTTTGAGCTATTCGCATGAAAGCATCAAAAGAGCACTATTGCCCGTGTGCGTAATAAAAGCCAATGCCCATTTCAAACAAACAGGATGAAACTCATGCTCAAACTACATATTGATGTTGAGGTCATTCTCCCAGTTGGCCCCTATAAGATTCTGATACCATCAATAAGCTTAATACTCATCTTGCATTTGACTCTGTTAAAGAAAATTTTTTTAGTACAGCACCGGCGATAATATCGGACGTGTGACCTATATGATGACCAAGAAACAGTAGTTTGTCAAAAATTTTGCAAGGATTTTCGCCATCTTTTTAATATTTATATACCATATCTTGCACAAATAATCAGACATTTCATATTAAACAAACGATTCACCATTGAAAAGACTTTATCCATTTATTTGACATTCATATATTATATCTTGCGCAAATAAAAAAAAAAACTATCATAGTAATCTGTCAAAAAAATTTTGCAATCATTTTTTGAGATTCATGCATCACTCCTTGGGCAAATAAACGTACAAATTTCATATTAAACAAAATAACTAGCATAGTAACATTCTAAACACAAACAAGCATTATCAATACACACACACACACAGTAGACTCACATAAATATATAGACACTGAATTCAGCAGCTTTGGAAAAGCTTACCATGAGAACTATACACCCAAGGAGACTGCGAATAACCCCTATATCAGTCAGTGGTCAAGATGGTCGTCTCCACAGCAAAGCAGGCAAAATGGTAGCCACCGACTTGTAGCCGGGTGGTTCAGAAAGCCACCATGAAACTGAGTCATCCACGACGGAATTGGCGGCGGCGGGAAAGCGGCTCGGGCTAATTCTTGTTTTATTTACACTCTAAACCGGGCCCGGTTCGCTGGGTATCTAGCCATGGGCCGAAAAAGATTGGTAGTTAACTACTCTGGCTTTTAAACCATAATTATTATTTCCTAATTTTACAACCGCAAGCAAACTGTTGTATAAATATGATTTTAAAAACTAAAATGATCCAATACAATGGATTCTACTATTTAGATATTTGACATTTTTATACAAAATCACAACTTAGGGCAATTGGGTATTAAACTTTTAGTTAAGATTTATATTTTTGAATAAATTATTGATTTGTTCGATAAAATGGTGAATCGGTAAAGCCTTCTACTATTACCATTTTAATTTATAGTCAATTCAGTTAATTTTATTAGCATTTTCCTATTTTTTTTGGAGCAAAAGTTCTTTAAGTATTTTATATTTAATTTTTTAATTATTTTTATATTATAAATTCAAAATAAATCATTTAATGTCTCAATGTTTTATGGCTTGATACTCCTACACTATCTACCAAGTCAGACTGTGGATTATAATCCCCATTTTTAAACGTTGTATAAGAGCATGATTCGAAAGTTTTAATGTGAGTTTAGAATTTGGGGCTTAGGATCTCCATAAGGGTGCTAAATGAGCGAGCGAGCCGAGCTCGACTTATGTTTAAGCTTGGCTTGAATAGTTCAAAGTTCATTCAAACTTGATTTGAGATCGAACGAATTTTGAACATACATATTCGAACTCGATTCGAGCTCGAATAACTTAAACTATTCAACTTTTTCCAGCTCAAATCCAGCTCATTCGTGAGCTTGAAACCGAGCTCAAACCCAGCTCGTTCGTAAGCTTGAATAAAAGTAGTAATTCAATTAAAAATATAAAATTGGTGTAATTTGAACCCGCAAGGGTCAAGGACTTGAATACCTACCATCTCAATTATCTCACTTCTTTAATAGTCAATTGTAGATAAATAAATATAACTAATTACAATTAAATTTATTAATATATAAATACATATATAATATAAAAATTATATTATTATATTATTTTATTGAGTCGAGTTTGAGTCGAGCTACGAGTCGAGTTCGAGTCGAATTCGAATTATAACCGAGTTAAGTCGAGTCGAACACTACCTTGCTCAAGCTCGGCTCGTAGGATTCGAGTTTGAGTCGAGTTCGAGTTCGAGCATTTAAATATCAAATTTCGAGTCGAGTCGAACTGAGTCGAACGCCAAATACTCACGAACTGGCTCGCTCAATTAACAGCCCTAGATCTCCACATTGAGTTTTATTTTATCTTTCCCTTCGCTAAGTTTAAAAAAAGAAAAATGATCAGCTCTAATAGAAAAATCAATTCAAAAAGAAAATAAAAAATTTTGAAATCATATCAATTCCAATAAAATACAACTACATCTAGTATGAGCGAATTTCTTTTTTCCACAATCATATAAAAGAATAATAATCATTTTTACTACAATACACGATAAACAATTGAATATGCATGAGTGCTAGCATATTTATTACTCAAATTTTTGAACTGTCCCTAAGAGTATTTAATGAATGGTAGTTTCCTTGATTATGATAGGGTTGTTCACTAGTCGAATTGATTCACGAGTTTTAATGAGTCGACTCGACTAGGCCCGAACTCGTCATATTTATAACTCGACTCGATAACTAGTTCGTTATAACTTGACTCGGCTCGATGACAAATGAATCAATCATAAATTTTATTAAATCCGAATTAACTCGACTTGATTCAAACTCGACTTGTAATTCGATTGACTCGTAACTCGAATAGGCTTGACTCGACTCGATTTATTGCTTTCAACGTTTCGTATACTCCATATTTAATCGCATTCAATTCAATTAAATGACCTGTAATAAATACTATAATACTAAAGTGTAACCAATTTTTTTTAAAAAAAACCCTCATGAATGGAGAGATTTATCAATGTTAAGAAAAAAAATTAACGACAAAAAAAAAGTCAATCAGTGACAAAAAAAAACAATTCAAACTCTTCTCAAACTCAGAAAAAAAAAAATGGGACTTGATCCTGTTACAGGACTCTTCTCCGGGTTGGAAAGTTGGAACGACGACAAAAAAATCACGACAACTTGTAATCACGAAAGATTATGTAGGACTCTTCTCAAACTCAAGATCCTTATAACTCGACTACTTGTAATAATCAACACAACAACCAAAAACAGCAAAACCATGAGAATCGCACAAATAAATTCAACAATCCAAAACTATCAAAAAACCAAAACAAACGCACAAACTAAAAAAAGAAATCGGATTGGAACGACGGCGATCACTTGCTGCTCGTAGTTGGAGATGTCGGCTGCAATATACTGGTTGAGGATCTGTTGGTTTTGTGGGAGGAGCATCTGGGTCTGCAGCATGGCGACGAGGGTGGTGGGGATGCCGAATGGCGTCCCACCTCCCACTCCTCCTCCTCCGACCCCGCCGGAGTTGTGGGGGTGGTGAAGGGCGGAGGCCGCGGCGGGTCCAATTTAGGCAGAGAGCTTCTCCAATCGCCGCCAGTCACCGCTCATCACCCATCGCCCGCGCCGCTCGTCGCCCGTCGTTGCCCATCACTGCCCGTCGCCCGTCACCGCCCGTCTCTCGTCGTCGTCCATCTCCCGATGCCGCCTGTCGCCCATCGCCCGTCGATGGTCTCCCGCCAGCAGCCGCCGCAGCCATTCCTTCCCGGGGAAGGCTTCCCCCAATACCCAATACGACCATGCCCTAATCGAGCTCGACCTCATAGCTCGATTTTTCTTTTTATATGGGCTCGAAACTCGAAATTATAAAAATATGACTTGAACTGATTAAAACTCGAACCGATTAAAATTATTAACGAGCCGGTCACAAATTTTGGAAAACTCAATTTGGACCGGCCCGTGAACAGCCCTAGCGTAAGACCTCCCCAACGGATTATAACTCAAAAAAAAAACATTGTGCATGACTAATTTTTTTTTACTTTTATTCACCTTAAATTTGATTAGCCCATAAAAGTTACGATGATTCAAATGACTAATTTAACGAGCCAATCAAACTTTATGTGAAAAAAGATGGGGAAAAATTTTATTGGTAAATTGTAGCATTACTAATAATTTAATGTATGATATGAGAAAATTAAAATGTTATGTGAGGATTTTAGGGGAGAGCGACTTTGGCCTTATCAAAGACGAAGTGATTGATCCGCATGTTAAGTAGATAGAATCATAGAGCATATTATTATTGACATGTTTATGTACACACAAATGATATTATGATCTGTTGAATTCAACAGATTGCTTAACATGAATTCCTTCCTGGGATTTTTCCAATAGTTATGAACTGTTCCTGATCCTCAGAGTCTGATAATGGTGGCTTCCTGCATCTCTCCTTCTTCACCCACTTCTTCAACCTCTGAAACAGCAACAGTTTTGTACAGCTTCCATGCCCACACATGTTGCTCGTATCTATGTCCACGGGGCTCCCCCATTCATGGCTTATATTGCATACGACCTTCTTCTCCTCCTCCTCTTGGTAGAACTCTGTAGTGAAAGGCAATCTCTCCTTCTCCGTCTTCTCTGTTTTTGCTTGCTCTTGGGCACTTCTGAAGACCTCATACCTCAAGCAGGCATTGACCCATCTCAGGTAGATGAGTTCTTCAAGCTCAGATATTCTCTCCTTCTGAAGCTTCTCTACTTGCACCACTAGCTTGTCAAGCTCTGATTGAATTTTTTCCACCATAGGCATCTCCGTTTCTCCTACCTGCAACATTATAATTGTACATGCTTATGGAATCAAACAATTGCTTGCTATATAGATTAAAGAAAACAACAAACCTTCAACTTGTTATGTCGCTCGTTGTTGTTCTCTTCCATTTGATCAATGATACTCCTATGTTCTGCTACCATGTCCTTTAACTCTTGCTTTTCTTGTTCCTTTTGAGATTCAATCAAGCGAATTGTTGCGGCTTGTCGGCGAATCATACAAAAACTTCGACTATTAGCTCTGTGCAACCTCCTCAACTTTTTCTTCAACGATTTGATCTCCAACTTTGAAGCCTCCGCCTGCAGGAGATTGTTCCAGCGATCTGTAGCACGATGGAACTCTGTTTCCATGGCATCAAGCTTCAGACCCAGATTCTCAATCCGGGCAATCTCCAACTCTAGACATTTCAACTCCTTCTCTTTCATGGCAACAACGTGCATGAGCCATAGCTCTTCCATGCCGACCCCCATCTTCTGCACATTTGTTCTTTGCCAATATTCCTCTCTCACAAGACTACTTTCTGATTCTTGAACAGGTACAATTGTGGTCTCAACACCTTCATCAGATTCTGAGGCAGTGGCTTGTGAAGCATCAAAGCAATGGTGACTAATTGTGATCTGATCTTCTTCCTCTTCTTCTTCTTCATCTTCTTCTATGGACTCCATTGTCTCCCTTTGATCACTGCTTGTTGCAGTAGCAGCCATCAAAGAGACGGCAACACCAGCCATGGAGAACAACAAAGGCATTGCTACGTTGAAGAGAGTGTGCTTGAAATGCTGCTGCTTCATCCCCTAAAGCTGCTAGGAGAGATGAGGAAGGAGGACAGTTCATGAGGAGTTTTCTGGGGGGTGAAGTTTGGTATCAATGGAGGAATATAATATGATGTAAAACTTGTTCATCAATCAAGTTAAGAATAGCTTGGAGTTTGATAGTTGTGTTGCTTGCCTTTGGGAGCTTTAACCATTTCTTCAAGCTTTGAACATTGGAATTTGGAATCATCCATTGCTTGTTTGTATCCAAGTTTAACATTGAAACCAATTGGAACAAATCACTGGGAGTCACTGTTGCTTGCTTATATTGTTTTTTTATGATTATAATAACTAGCATTAAAAATTCCATCTTTATAGATTAATTAATTATTTATTTATCTAACTAACTAGCAATAAAAAAATCCATAACTCCTTTCTATATTTTCAGTAAAATTTGTTAGAAACTGCTTGTAAATCTTAATCTAAAATATTGAGTAATTAACTTTAACCCTAGTTAAATCTAACCGAACATAGCTAGAAATGGCCAAAGGTTCAAAACTAAATTCGAATGACACATGGCTCATAAAAATACATAACAACTAGTTACAGTCCTGCGCAATGTGTGGGTTTTGCCTTTACAAATAGACTAATATCATAATTAATTAATATATAAATAGTCAAGTTAATAATGTTTAATATAAATTTATTATTAAATTTAATTAAATTATAAACCTAAAATATCATGTAAGCATCTAAACTATAAAAATTGATAGATATAAATTAATTGATTCTTGTAGAAAAAAATAAATACGAAAAAAATATATTAAATTATAGAACATTTCATGTAAAAAAATACAATGAGCTGGTAAAGTCATTAATCAAAAAGTTATATAAAAAATACAATAAGCTACAAAAAACCTGCTTTAGTACTTATTTGATTGGTTTATATCTTTTTAATTAAAGGCATTAAAAATTTAACTGTAATAATTAAGTTAATCTCCTTCAATTAAAAAGATTTAAATCAATCATGTAAGTGCTCTAACAATGAAGAGTTAGTAAGAGTTCTGGATAAATCTGATGCAAATGTCTTTCCACCCTATTAATGGTATGGGGATTTGGGTTTGAAAGGGTTAAGAAGATTAACAATGTCTAAATTATATTTGATTCCAAACCACTTCTAATATACCAGTCCGTCAAAATCAAGTAGCTCATGACAGCTTAGTTATTTTAGAGGTCAAACAAATATTTGGCTTGAAATTGGTAGCTTAAATAGAAATTGAGGGCACACATATTTAGTCCCGTCGAGTTCAAAATTAGAACTCAACAAATATTTAGTTCAAGTTAAATAATCTAATTAACATCTTATTATTTATGTGTATTGTAACTTATATACCATCAAAGTCTTATATAATTTAAGAAAATACTATTTTTAATCTGTGATTAAAAATAATAAGTCTAAATTTTAAAAAATAATCAAATTATTTAGCTCAACTTGACTTGACGTGACTAGATTCGAAGCTAATTACACTTATAAATATTTTGGAGAGTTTTTAATTTGCTTAAACGCAATTCATAAATATATATATATATATATATATATATTCATTAATAAGATAAGAATTAAAAAATTCGCTCAACGAAAATGAGGAGATTCAACTAATCAAAATACAATAAAAAAATATATATTGTGAGTTATCTTCTTAATTAAAATATATATTTAAAATTAAAATATAACAAATTATAATAATTTATTTCTTAATAAATGAGGTTTGAATTAATTAATTAATAATGTGAAAAAAAATCAATTGGTTGTTTTGACTTCGACTTGTTTATACTTTGTATCATCTACAAGGGTCTATACGGCTTGTTTATTCAAATGTCTTGTCTCTTTGTGGGCGTTTTTGCAGGGCCATGGCTCAGCCGTGATAGGAGTTGCTTGGAATGATGGTGAGAACTTGTTGGCATCTTCAGATTCCAATGGCAATGTCATTGTATGGCAGTGGGCAAAACTAATGACGGGCATCTTGTCATATTAAAAAACTGATGATGGGGTACACGGTCGAAGGAATCGGAATCGGTTTAAATCGGTCAAAAATCGATTTTTTTGAATCGGTCAAGAATCGGTCTGAATCGGAATCGAAATCGGAATTGGAATCGGAATCGGTCTGAATCGGTTATATAAAAATATATATTGATAATTTATAACATAAATATATAAAAATTATATATTGATGTTATTTTGATATTATTATGTGTATAAAAATATTAATTAGCATTACACATCAATTAAAAATTAATTAAATATTAATTAAATATCAATTAACCCTAAATTAGGGTTAATTGACGTCTGAAAGTTAAAAAAAATTAATCCAATTAAACATCAATTAGCATCATATTAAATATTAATTAGCTTTAAACATCAATTAACACTAAATTTGCATCAATTGATGTCTAAATTTTTTTTTAAAAAAATAATTCATCCATTTAAACATTAATCAGTCTAATTAAACATCAATTAGCTCTTCAATACCCATCAATTAGTATTAATTATCAATTAAACATCAATTAGCATCAAATTAAATATCAATTAGTATTAAACATCAATTAACACTAAATTAGCATCAATTGATGTCTAACAATTTTTTTAAAAAAAATATTCATCCATTTAAACATTAATAAGTCTAATTAAATATCAATTAGCTCTTCAATAACCATCAATTAGTATTAATTATCAATTAAACATCAATTAACCCTAAATTAGCATTAATTGACGTCTAAAATTTTTAAAAAAAATTTCATCAATTACCATCCAATTAAACATCAATTAGCACACCAATCAGCTAAAACAACATCAATTACCATCCAATTATACATTAATCATCAATTTATAAAAAAAAAACTGAACCGAGTGCACAAACAGTGATTGGTGGCGCAATTCCAGTCGATGGGGTTGTCGGCCGGCCGCACGTCGGAGCCGAGGTCGAGACGCGTCGGAGGCGGCGGTGGAATCGCGATGGCGGAGGCGAAATCGCGGCGGCGGAAGTGGGGCGGCGCGACGCGAGTAAGGGTTGGGGTGATTTAGGTTTTTAAGGCAAATTACCATTTTACCCTT